>JAPKLW010000918.1:89616-134179 GCA_026898455.1 Plectranthus barbatus | reverse complement strand
TATATATATATATATATATATATATATATATATATATATATATATATCGTATGCAGAACAACAAATTAGACAGGATTACCTGAACCATATAAAAGAGATAAATAAAGTGCAAAATGAACACCATGTTATGATATTATAATTGAATATATTAAAGAGTTGATGAGAGAGTGAGATTTCATGAATAATCTTTAGCAGATTTGAGAGTAGAAAAAGTTGCATGTGAATGAGTTTAATGTATATAAAGTATGTATGAATACAAATAATTAAATATTTTTTCAATAATATAAAAAATAATTTCCACAAGTACATCAACCATAAAAATTTGTTTTAGTTCTAAGAAAAATGAGAGAGAAAGAGAAGTGAAAGATTCAAAGTTCAAAATTGTTTAGCAATACAATATTGAAAGTTATCACACACAAATATATAATAAAAATCTCATTAGCATTTGAAGAAAATAATATATATAAATGTATGTATGTATATATATTTTGGATTTTCAAGAAGATAATATACAAACATTATTTTGAATTAAAACTAATATGAGGCTTACAAAATAAATTTTAAGAAAGTTAAATAAATGGATCTCAACATAAGAGAAATAATATGTTGTTCACCTTATGTGAATATCCCGTGAGCACAAAAATATTATAAACTCTAATTGGGTAAATAAACCCTATGGTTGAACTTATAAAATCAAATAAATAATAATAAATTAAAATTATAAAAAATTAAGTTCCACCCATAAGTATATAATATTCTTGGTGCTCACGAGATGCTCAAATAATTGAGGGTAACATATCATTTCTCCTCAAAATATATATATATATATATATATATATATATATATATATACTATTTAAATAATATATTAATTTATGTTGTACTCCCTCTCCCTCTGTCCCGCAGTAGTCACATTTCTCTCGGGCACAGTTACCAATGTTTATGAGTGTAGTGAAATTAATATTTTATTGATGAATGTGAAAACGTTTGATATTTTAGGAAATGAGATTATTAGATGAGACAGGAAAATGGGACTACTTCTATGAGACGGAGGGAGTATATTTTATCATACAACTTTATGGTTTACATATCGCAAAAAAATATATTATTAGTTTATAAATAAACTATCAAATGAATATTTAAATAAAAATAATTAAAGTTCCCACGCATCGCGTGGGTGCCATACTAGTATTATGAATAAGTTTTACTCTAGAACATTATTAGGATGTAGATAAAAGGTATGAATTCGATACTATTTACCTCAAATAAGATATATGCTAAATATGAATGAATTTCAGTCCTTTAATTCATCCTAGTTGAGATAAGAAAGCTTACCAAAAATAATTCCTTAATATATTAGGTAACTACAAATCAATATTGCAAGTATAAATTTTCCAAAAAAGCTTACAAAAAATAATCTTATAGTACATTAGGTAACTAAAAATAAAAATGGTAAGTATTTAATTATTATAATTTATAATTAATTAATTAATAATAAATTTTGTTAACTATACATAAACAATTAAAATTGCTAATTATTAATTATTTCTTATGGGTATATAATTAATTATTACTAATTATATGTATATATATGTATATTTTATATATATTTTTATTTATGTTCACATTAAATAATTAAATACATTACAAATATATAATCCATATTAAATTGAAGTCGATATATGTATTCAAATAAAAATTATATATCATTAATATTGATAAAAATTAATATTAATATCTATGAATTATGATATTATTAGATTTTCAGTGATAAAATATAAATGAGCTGGTTATTAGTTTTTATTTTACCATAAAGGGCTTCATGAGTTTTTTTTTTAATACATACAAGTTACAACATCACTATTGCATATTAAATTTGGAAAAAAAATATTCTCTCGTAAAAAATTAAATATTAAATTGAAAACCTACTCATTTTTTTAGACTTGCACCGCCGATCTTCTGAATCCCCTACAAACCCTAAACCTAAATCCATTCATCTTTTTGTTTTCTCTCAATTCAACTACTCTTTTAATTATTTTCAGTCGTCGTTCCATCTATACCCAGCCTTTGTTGAATTTAAATCATATTGGAAGACTATTTTACCATAAACCATGTCCGACTATTTACCCGCCGATATTTGGCGTGAAATCCTCCTAAAACTGCCGGTGGAATCCTTAATCCGCTTCACCACTGTGTGCAAATCATGGAAGTCTCTCATCCTTAGCCCTGATTTTATCTACGCCCACCTCTCTCACTCTGCTCTTCGTCGTTACGACGAACATGACAAGGATGATCACTACTTGCCACTCGAGTTCACCAAAGCTAGAAGTTACGGGAACATGGCTTTTCGGATAGACGATATGGGGGTTTTATTATTAAATCCCAAAAGCCCTTTCAAATACGAATGTTTGCGTAACCGATTCGTTTACCGAATCGTGGGTTCTTGCGATGGGATCGTATGCTTCACCGACTATTGTTTCTGGGGTTGGCATTATCAGCCCATAACTTTATGGAACCCATCTGTTAGGAATCATGTGTTTTTGCCGCAGCCAATCCTCAATCCGAGATCAGATTCATCCTGCATGATTGTGCTAGGGTTTGGAGCCGCGAATCATGCTTACAAGGTCGTTCGCCTCCTTTATTTTGAGAATCCCATTGATAATGTTTTGGTTGTTCCGCCGCTGGTTCAAGTATTCACGCTTGGGACGGAGATGTGGAGAAGTGTTTCGGGATTTGATATCAAGCTTTGGGTTTTTGAAGACTCGAGGCGTCAAGTTTTGTTGAAGGGTATTATACATTGGCTTGGCTGTGAGACTATTGGTTATAGAAGCTACCGCATTTCAATTCTAACGTTTAATATCAGTAATGAGGTGTTTGGTGAAGTGATGCTGCCGGATGTGTTGGAATTGACAAGCGATGTTGAAACAGATTTGAGTCTTTACAAGAATGGGGGATCACTTGCTGTGGTGAATCTTGATCCAAGTGTCTTCACCGATGTTTGCCATGTTTGGGTTATGAAAGAGTATGGTGTGAAAGAATCTTGGACGAGGTTATATAGGATTGATTTGGACGAAGATTGCGCGCTAGGTATATATTTTCAAATAGTTGGCTTTAAAAATGGTGAAGCTCTTTTGAAATATGGACCAAATCGGAGATGGCGAGACTTAGTTTCCTATAATCTAGAGACCAAGCAGGTCAAGAATCTTGGGATATCCGGAACCCCGAGGTCATTCTATATTGATGATTATGTGGAAAGCCTTCTCTTGCTCAAAGGAAATAGAGTCCCTAATGTGAGGGATAGGAGAATCATTGACAGATTGAGTTTAGTTGGCAGTTTTTAGTGTTTCTAATCAAATATAGCTGTTGGAACATAGTGAAATGGATGGACAGAAGACTTAATTATTTTCCATGTAAAACTCTTTTCAAAATATGATTAGTTAGCTAATTCTGTTTTTCTTTGATATGATGATAATTATGAGCATTCATTTTGACTTCTGATACTATTTTAATTTTGAGAAACATTAATATCTTGGCTATGATTATTATTATGTTGTTGTTGTTTCATTTACTTTGCAGGAATTCTTAAAATATGTTCAAGTTTTGTGGTTTATGAAACAACTTTTTCTCTCAAAATAGGCAGGATTGTTGGGGTTTATTAAATTAATTTATGTAGGTTTTTGTTTTATCTTTTGAAAAGAAGACAAATCCAAATAATAAAAGATTGGCAAATTTTAGGCAGCAATCGTGTGTTGGGATGTTTGCTTAGGTAGTTAGGTGGAAAAAAAACTCACTTATGTGGGAAAAATGAAACCCTTTCCATTCCAACTTTTTTTTTTTTAACTTTATTGTTCATTTAATTTCTGGAGTGCAGATTTTCGAGGTTTTTGGCCCTCAAATTCAAATTCGCGACAAATATACAATATGTAACTCTCGTATTTATCATTTCTGGGATTTTATGTATGTTTTTGAGATATTGCGACTGAGTGCTATATCCATCTAGTGTTATTATATATTTTTTCTTTTTAATCATGCATGCCAAAAGTGTTATGTTAAAGTCACTTGGCATTTAAAATTTGTTGGCTGGTTCTCTCCCTAAATCGCAATATAACCGAAACTGATTTCCATGAATTATGGTTTCTTTGTTAACAGAAGAAGATCTCTCCATGTCATGATTTCCTAATTAGATGCAAATTAATTGGCAAGAAGCAAAATGGGATGCCTTGAAAGCATGTGGATTTTGGGGTTGACCCAATCCATAAAGATCTTGTTAAGTTCTTATGTGGTCGTCACTCAAAGCATCCGACTACCTCCCCTCAGACAAGGAATTAAAAATTAGAGAGGAAGACTATCAGTTACCTACTGGACCTAGAAGGATTTTGCTTGATGTTGATTTGGGTATTTCTACAAAACCTAATTCGGTGAAATTTTCTCAATTAGAGATTCGTGTGATGATTTTCAAAAATTTGCCAAATTATATATTTTATATGCTATTGGATATGATGATGATTATGTGGTTGTGAGTTCAAAATCTAGACATTTACTTATCTTGAGTTCTAATGTATAATGCATACTAATCTGGTGTTGATTATTATGTTCTTGTGAGTTCAAAATCTAGACATTACTCATGTTGATCTAATGCAACTGTTGTGTTGTCTTAGCTTGATGCTTCTTTAGTTTAAAGCTCCGTCGATCGATGTCAACACCTGTAGTACAACTTTGAAAACATGTCATTCAACGGAAACATATGAGTAGAAGTAGCTACCGCATATTGTTCATCTCAAAGCATTAATAGCGCGAGTGAAAACTATGATTTATATGGATGCAAACCTTTGGAGGATCAACAACTTAGCACAACTAACAGCCCAAGTGATGTTGATTATCCTAAACAGAAAAACAATCTCATAAGAAATTCATTATTTGTTTTATTTTTTGCATCGAAGACAAATCGAAATAATAATGGGTCTGCAAAATTCTTATTACTGTATTTTGACTTTTTTTAAGCTCCATTTCCACTTGAATTTGAATTGACCTTTCAACTCAACAAATTTTTTATCCGTGTTTCAAAACTTTTAAAAATATGATCTTGCACGCTCTTACATTTTGGTTTTCAATATTCAACCTGAAAACTACACCACACAACTAATAAGATCGAAGCCGCCCAATTAATATTTTGAAAACATTACTATTTCAGTTAATAATTTGATTGAAAGTTTAAAAGTTAATTTTTGCATTGCTCATTTTCTAATTTTTGTATTAATATTTTAATACACATTTTTGAATTATGCCACAATATCTATCTTTAGTTGAAAATATAAAAAAATAAAAATGAATATGAATATGATATGATTGTGGGAAAAACCTATCTTTTGTTAATATTTTTCAAAAAATAAAAATTGACATTATATATATATATATATATATATATATATATATATATTACATATATTTGTTGAATTTTAATACCAAATTTTAATATATTAATATATTTGCGACAAAAAAAAGGGTCGCGATTTTGCGACGGACTAACAACGGAATTGCGACGGAATAGAAATTTTAAATTTTACGACGGAATTTAAAAAATATATCAATCCTAGATATATGGAAACAAGATATATACTCCTACTACAATAATATCTCCTCAATATCAAAAGATATATGTGCATATATATATGGACTTCAACAAGATATGATATAGCGATCCATGTGATCTTCAATCTAAATATATTTTTAATAGATACTCAATTTTAGAGTAATGTTTTATTTAAGTTTGTTTTGATGATATTTAATTATAAAAGTGAGGGAGTAATGCTTTATTTAAGTTTGTTTTGATGATATTTAATTATAAAAGTGAACATCCTTAAAAGTGAACACTTTCTAGTGTAATAATTAAATTAATCCAAGTTAGAGTAATGTTTTATTTAATTTTGTTTTGATGATATTTAATCGAGTTTTGAGTTTTCTTATTGAATATCTTAATATTCACTAACTTAATTGCATTTAAACAAATTTTTTTTAATTTACATTTTATTTAAAATATTCATTATTTTTTTTGTTTATTTTTGAATCAAGATCTGAATAACTCATGAATATTTTGGGTTAGGACAATTGTCGAATAAGGATTTGAAATATAATTTAATTATCGATTCAGAACCTGAAATATAAATTCTCAATTCAAGACATGAAAATTTCTTAAATTTTTAATTCAGGATTTTATTTTGAGGCACCGAATTAAAAGTTTTACAGTCTTTCATGACTTGAATTAATAATTAATCTATATTTTAAGTCCTGGAAGGGGTTCATTTGGTTTATTTATAATCTTGTGCACATAATTAAGATTTAATATTTATCACTTCAAAATATTTTGATAGTGGTTATTCACGTGGAAGATTTTCCTAATAAAAAAATGGATTTTCATTAATTTGTTGTATATTTAAAAAGGAGTAGGTCCATCTATGATGTATCATAAGGTGCCAAAATAAAAACGACAACCAAAATCAGACGGCTGCATTAACAATCCAAAGTTGCTTAGGATATATTAATTATTATTTTATTTATTTATTTTTTAATAAGTTTACAATAATTTTAAACACACGTCCATTCACACACCTAGATATCCCTCTGGAAGTTCGAATCTGTGACCTCTCAGTCACAGACAAGATACTTTAACCACTATATCCAAGCGAAGGGACTAATATATTCATTATTTAATCAATGTGTGTGGTGTAGTGTTCTCTGAGAAATATTCTATATATATAGGATTCTTAGTTTTAAAAAAAAATTGAGATTTATATATATTTGTTCCCATTAAAAAAGGAGGGATTTGTTTGGTATAATTCAGTGCATAATATTTTAATATTGCATTTATAATGGTTGAATATGTCTAAATATAGCGTATTATTTTCGATCCAATTAATTTAATATTTTTGGTAAAGTAAGCAATCTATTTTAAGTTTCCTATCCCATCCCACACCATGGGGTCGTTGTCGAGTCCTAGTTGTCCTTGATCGTCTTCTTCACCGTTCTCTTCTTCCGGGTCTTCTTCTTCGGGGTCTTCTTCCTCGGGGTCTTCTTCCGGGTCCTCCTCGTCTTTGTTGGCGGCTTCCATCGCTTCGCCTTGAGCCGGTGGTTGATGTGGTTGCTCCACTTGATCCATCTCTTGGATGTTGACCTTGTAGACTCTTGGGACTCCTCTTTCTCGAACTCCATCCATGACGTATTCGACTACGCTTTCTTCATAACCGGGAGGCATTCTAGGTCCCGGGCCATAGGGTCCAATTGGTGGCTCACCCACCTCGTCGTCTTGGGTCCAAAGTCGTTCCATGAATCCGTCGGCATCGGCAAACACAAGGTTTTGCTCCACAAGTGCTCTTAGGAAGTTGTTTGCTTGCTCCCAAGCCCATGGTCGCCAATTAACGAGTAAGATCTCCATGAGCCTTACGATTGCTTGGGCATCGTTGATCCCGTATTCCTCCACGGAAACCCAATCGTTGCAAAATTGGTTGACTAGTGAGTGCACGTTCGGTTCATTGGCATAGTTCCTGTTGAAGTAGAGATCGAGCATTGCCCTCCGGCGTGTTTCTTCGCGAACTTGTCGTCCTAATACGTTCCTAAACATGGCTGCGAGAACGAGATCGGTTGGGTTAGTCGTGCGAAATAATAACAATTAAATTAATACAATAAAAGTATTAAGGTATGATGTTTCACATCGGTCGTGATGATTTCCATCACGATTAATGTATACTTTAAGGTTATCCGGACGACGCAAACGCGAAATTCTTTCGCATCACATAATATATAATAGCCTAATAAAATCTAAAACAACAAATCCAACAATGCATGACAATAATTCTATTCATTCTTAAAATCAATCTATCCACAAAATTCCAACTACCATATAGTCATGCTAAAACAATTTACCACGTATATAACATTTCATTCAAAGAATTCACATGTTTCATATCTTATCATGCTTTCCAAATACATGCTTCATAATTCACAATCAATACATAATTTTAACTCATCAACACTTGAGACTCATGCTTTCATAAAATCTTTTGATTTTCAAAAATAGGCTCCCAAGTGGTGTTTTAATCATAAATCATGCTTCTTCAAAACAATGTCAAACTTCTATTCAATCTTTATGCTCAAATGCTTTAAAGAGTTTTGAAGCCCGTAAAAGCGTACCTCGATGTTTGATGACGGTGTGGCGCATTATGGAGAGGGATCGAGCTTTAACAAGGGTCAAAATTTTCGAACCAACAAAGAACACAAAATGGTTCCAAATCTCATATAATTCAAATAATGCAATCGATGGCATATTTTTCAAGAATGTAGGAAGAACATAGATTTCAAGTTCTTGCATAAGAAAGAATTAGGCTCAAAATTTGCTATCTCTTTAAATCAAAGCATGGATTCCAAGGAAATCAAGGTAAGAGATAGATTCAAAGGAAAAATCATGTCAAGAGATTTATAAGCATAAAGAATCATAGAAGTTTCACAAAGAATCCAAAGGGAAGTTAAGTCAAAAGCTAGATGAGTATAGATAATACAAAGAAATTCTACAAAGAATCCAAACAATTATTTCAAGAAGATGAGCGTAAGGAATTTAGGGAATTTCACAAGGAAATTCAAACAATTATTTCAAGAAGCAAACATGAAGAAGTTTTTGGGAATTGCAAAGGAATTCAAATAAATGTTTCAAGAAAGCATGCATGCTCATACTAAACAAAATTCCAATCAAGATTAGAAATGGATAAATCATAGAATTCAAATAAGCATGCATTAAAATGGAAACCTCGAATCTAAGAGGTCAAGGTATCGAGCTAAATAAAATCCTACGCTCTGATACCACCTTCTGTCGCGCCCCCAAACCGGGCCTATGCGACAGTCCCACGTGCGACACAATGCACGCTAAGGGAAGTTGTGGTTTTTAAGAACAAATATTTATTCAAGCGGAAGCAAGTAAAGAATCGATCAAAAATGAAGTAAGATTCATGAAGTTCGAATAAATAGTTAGCAGCGGAAAATAGAATCAAATAGATGATACAAGCATGATGGAATAATATTTTAAGTCATGCTTGAAAGAATGCAAAACGGCATATTTCAATTTGGAATGCAAGTACAAATGAGACTATGTATGAAGACATAGCTCGTCGCTTCGATACCATAACCAACAAATCAAATCATGCTAGGAGAACAAGAACGATTAGCATGCTTAGGTAAGAATGAACCATAAGAATAATAAGAGGTTTCATGAACTAGCATTTAAGCCTTCAAGGATTCGAATCATATCAAGATTTAAAGGAAGAGCGAATTGATCATTTAAGTATATGAAAGCTTAGTACAAATGAGATTGGAAAAGTCTAGATCATAAATCCAAGTAATCATAGAGTGCAATACATGCCATTCAAAAGATATGATCAAAAGCAACATGGATTCGAAATTAGTACAAACCGAATAATTAATACAACATGAACTCATTTCGGTTTCCTCCTTTGATCCCCTCCTCATAACGCCACCTTCACCTTCATCAATCGGTACCTACATGCAGGGAAAACGCACATAGGGGCTAAGTACACGAATGTACCCAGTGGTCACGGTGTCCCGAAAACAATTATATACATATATCATGAAAACACCGCACACTCATGCATAATACAAGTTTTTATTGAAAGCCTCATGTATATGCACAAAACATTTTCCTCACTTGGGAGCTCCCACTCAATTTAGGCACCACATAATCATTTTCCCAACATATCAACATTTCATATTTAGCATGTTCACATAATCACAAGGGGTAAGATAGGAGTGGCCACTCGTTATCTACCTGGTAAGGTTTAATTACCCTTACCCAACCGGTAGTCTTATTACTATCCGGGCTAATGCATTAGGCTTACAATACCACGGGGGTAGCCACTTCCCCGATCCAACACATCTCCAAATAATTAACATTTATCCACCAATTCATACCATCATAAACAATCATACGGTGCCAAAACAATTTGCGGTGCAACATGCTTTAAAAACAAGAAATCATTTTTGGAAATGAATATTTGGCAAAGCCATTTTGATAGGATAAAGTAATGCCCACCTCAAACGATTCGATGGATCCAATTATTTAGTTCCGCTAGTCGATGCTTCCTTCTTGGTGATTAAAGTACCTAATTAAGGTTTGAATAAATTACTACAAATTCTTTGAAAAATAATTATCTAAGTTCTTAAATTAATTTAATTCAATTAATTACTCAATTACAATTTATGCAATTCAAAATCATAAAGGACAAGATTCAAAGACTTCCAAGTTTTAGTTTATTAAACAAGATTTATTAACTTAATCAAATTATTAAGCTATTTAACAACTTCATACCAAATTGCTATATTGGTTATTAATTAAGGATAATGGAGTTAGTGATCTAGATGACAATCTTTTTATTACCCTAAAGCAATTATTTTTAATTAACTAAGTGAACCAATTATACAATTAGGCCTTAGAATACTTTAGTGAAATCTGGAAAATAATCAAATTATTCTAAGTCCAAAATATGAGTTATTACCTAGTTAACTAGTCCATTTTCAAAATAATAACAAAAATGATCTAGACATTTAGTGAGGCTGATTTTAATTTCTTAAAAACAAGATTTTAAAGTGCACGTGCTCGAAGTGACGGTTCGTTAAAACGAATTTTCATTTAAAAACGGTGAAGCCCAACTTAAGCAACATCTTAATTAACTTTCAGCATTTCCTGATTTCAGAAATTAACTTCCCGAATTTATAATAATTAATATACTAAGTTAAATGATTTGATTTTTATACAGATTACTAATCAACCTGTCTAGAGTTTATATTATAAAAATCAGATTTTTCCAAAGTCCAGAAATATGTTTTTAAGGCCGTGAAATATAAACTGCCAGAATCTGCCACACATTATTAAAATGCTTCAAACTTGAGTTTTACAACTCCGATTCATGAAATTCCAAATTCCACAGATTCCTAACTCGTTTTAGTTTATACAGTTCTAAAATCAACTCAATACAACCATCACAGAGTCATCCGTACTTATTTTAATCTCTGTCCAAAACAGGGCATGCTCTCAAATTTCATCAACACATGATTTATCAACATGCATGCCATTATCCCATCCCCAAGCTTCATATATATCATTTTCAGATCCATCTAAGTTTGAATATCAACTTTAAACATGAAAGGCCATGATTCTCAAGCTTGATCAAACATGCAATCATATATATATGCTCTATGCTCATTAATATGCAACATATGTCAAGCTTAGGCCTAGGCATGCTCATCTAATCCATCTCCCTTTAAAATTTGATTTTTGACTTCTTGATCCTACATGCAATCACATATTCATAACAAGGAAGTCATAGGGAGTGTAGAAATTGTCTACTTGAAGGGAGATATTTTCAGCAAAAAGGGGTTCCAACTTTCGAGTGGTTCTTGACGTTGCCTAGCTTCGATCTTTACGTATCCGTGCTCCTCTCTTCGTGGGGGTTACGTTTCTCCAACTTGAAGCTTGATTCCACTTCGTGCGTGAGACCAATGTTCTCCGATTGGAATGTTCTTCACATCATTGCGTAGAGGAGGTTGAGGGGGTAAGCCTTATGTAAAAATGGAGGCTCAATAGGTGGGGGAAGGGTTGGATATGGAAGCTTCAAAGGGGCTGTTTTAATGGAGGTTTCAATGGAGTAGAGAGAGAAAATGGTGCAGGAAAATATTGGAGAAGTTGGAGTGAAGTGATGTAATGAATTTTGGAAAATCAAATAAAATGAATTTGGTTAATAAAAGGGGGAGGGGATCGATTTTGGTGAGGAAATATGAGAGGGTGGAGTGTGATATAAATCTTGCATGCCTTGATTAATAGTGTGTAATGATCACTCCTTTGTTTCCCTTAATTGCCCTCCAATGATTTAAATTTCATTTTGTAACTAGAGCAATCATATCACTACATATTTGATGGAATAAATATATCTCATGATTTCTAATTAAATTATATCACTATGGTCTTGCATCCGATAATTAAATAAATGACACGACGATTTTTCTTTCTTCGAACTCTTGCTTTGGCATTTCGAATCGTCTCAATCGGACGTCGTATGAATATTTGAGCATAAAATAATAATATGGGTATTCCCATATTTAATTGTATTCCCATCCTTAAAATAGGAATAATATGATTAATAAAATTAATAAGTTTAGAATTAATTATTCTAACAACTCGATCATACGTTCATCGGCTCGCAATTAAATTCGATCATCATATCGCGTATATATATATATATGTGTGTGTGTGTGTGTGTGTGTGTGTGTGTGTCGAAGATATTGGGCATCCCATTTAATGGAATTAAATTCCGGAATTCGCTTCGGAGGTAATATCGATATAATATAACTAGCCGGTGTAAATATAATTATTTTCCGGACTATAATTCTCATCTCGATATTTATTTCGATAGTTAAGAATTAAATAAGGAAATATACATGGACTTGCTAAATTAATTAGTTGAGCTATTTTATTTATTCTCATGTGGGCTCCTATTTAATTTGGCCCAACACATTAAATAAATAGAGTCTCTTAGCCCAATCCTCCAATTGACTAAAATGGCTGGGCTTAAATAATTAACCCGGCCCAATCGCGTTGCTACGATAATAAAAATATTATGGAGTCGAATAAATTATTCCGATCATCCTCCGCGAGTTATTTATCGAATTACACTATTTGTCCTCGCCGCTATAATTCGGATGTCGTAGAGAAGTCGCTTGATAATATTAACAATAATATATTGGTTGTAGCGATATTCGCTTCATAACTTATTAAATAAAAGGTGGAAAAATACGGGGCGTTACACTATGTCAAGTTTGCATCCCGGTTCTCTGTATCTTCCACAGCCTCCTAGATCTATTTAAAGATGAAGTGAAAGTGAAATATCCATGGGTGTTTTGGAAAAGGAAAAAACCGAATTGCTTATTTTGCTATATCCTCTCTCGAATTGTTTTTCCCTAGTCACTTCTTTTCCAAGAATTTTTGTCTGCTGCTACTTGAGTTGTGCCTGCTGATACAACTTCCTAATTCTCTATTTTTAGGTGAAAGTTACTGGCAGACATAGTTTATGGAAAGTCTCTCCAGGTGATGCAGAAAGACTTCCAGGTATTGAAGTAGGTGACTGCAGGGTGCGTTCAAAACCAAGTTACGATTGGAATACCATAGGAAAAGAATGCTTAGCAATTGTTCATAGTGTACAGGATACTGGTTATCTAGAGCTCGCTTGCTGTTTCCGCAAGGGAAGGCTATACCCACTCATTATTCTGATGTGGAAAAGGTCCCAGGATTTAAAGTTGGACAACATATAAAATTCAGAGCGGGGTTGGTTGAGCCGAGATGGGGCTGGAGAGGTGCTCAGCCTGATTCGAGTTGCATTCTATGGTCTACCCGGCTTATGGAGGGGGGATCCTGCAAATCTAGAAATTGAGAAAATGTATGAGGTGGGCAAGTGGGTTAGATTGGGAGATGATGCTAGTAGTTGGAAATCGGTTGGGCCTGGTAGTGTTGGTGTCGTACAAGGGATTCAATGCGACAAAAATGAATGGGATGGGAGTGTTTTGGTTGCATTCTGTGGAGAGCAAGAGTTAAGGGTTGGGAAAACAACCGATCTTGTAGAAGTCGATAAACTAGTAGTGGGGCAGCGGGTTAAAGTTAAAAACACGGTCAAGCAACCGAGGTTTGGTTGGTCGGGACACAATCATGCAAGTATAGGGACTATATCAGCTATCGATGCAACTGACACCAGCTGGCTCCAAATCATGGGCTCTGGATCCTTCCGAGGTGGAGATCGTAGAGGAAAGGGAAATTCACATCAGAGACTGGGTGAGGGTGAGGCCAAACGTTTCTGTTCCCACTCATCAGTGGGGAGATGTAAACCCTTCAAGTGTTGGAGCCGTGCACCGCATAGAAGATGAAGATGTGTGGGTGGCGTTCTGCTTCATGGAGAAGCTGTGGCTGAGTAAAACATCGGAGATGGAGAGGGTAAGAGCATTCAGAGTGGGGGACAAGGTGAGGATCAAAGAGGGATTAGTGAGCCCGCGGTGCATGCGAGCAAAGGGGAGGTCGTGGGAGTGGATGCGAATGGGAAGCTGAGGATCAAGTTCAGGGAGGCCGTGGATTGGCGATCCTGCGGATATCGAGAGTTGAGCCTGACATTTTCTAACCATGCTGCTTGCTGAAGCTGAAGCTGAAATACATCATATCAGATTATCTATCCAAAGAGAGGAATTGAGAGAGATGAGGTGCTGCTGCTGGGCTCTACATTACATACAAATAAAGGTATAGTTGGTTTATTCGTTTGTATATTCGAATACCACAATACTTCCCCTCTTTCCTATCCTGCCCTGTATGAGTAACACTATTTTTTTCTTATTTATTTATCACCCAAGTTTCTATCTACATCAACTACTAGGCTATGCATAGGGTGATTGCGAGCCGAGTCGAGTTGAGTACGACCATGCGCGAGCTCGACTTGAGAATTTTGAGCTCGAGCTCAAGTTTTCGAGCTTGACTCGGCGTCACACTCGTCAAGCTAGACTCAGTACTAACCAACTTGGTATTATAAATTATTTATTTTAAAAATAAAAATTATATTATATTAAGCTTAATAAAGCTCGTGAGCTTTATACATATATAATCATTCAGACTAAGAGAGAATAAAACATAAAATATTAGAATAATATAAAATATTTTTTTTTAATTATACCAATGAGTTATTAACACCCCTGATTAAAGGTGTGTCAAAATAAATTTTGAATATACTGCACTAAGTTTTCTTGGTATCATATATATCTTCTTCTATATAATTAGTAAATTATTATATATATTATTCGAGGCATATAATTTTTTATATATATAATGATCATACATTTCAATAGTGAAAAATAAAAGTGGTGGATTTGCATGTGTTCGAGTATATTACTATTCTCGTATAATTATTGAGGTTGCAGATTTTTTTTCTTTCTCATCATTTCAAATATTCCCATTTACATCATCATGAAAATTCATTCATTATGCTTCTTTGTTACTGTTTTTTTTTTTCCACCTTCAACCTTTTCACCACGATATTGTAATAAAATCGAAAGAGTTGTCCCTTCGCTCGGGTATAGTAATTAAAGATATTTTGAAAATAGTATATTTTAAAAAAATATCGATATTTTGAGATTCATCAACACAGCGACCATCAAACTCAATTAAAAATTATAATTAATTAATTGTAAATAAAATATTTAACTATCCTCTAAAATATGTGTACATTACAATCATCTTTCATTATTTAAGAGAAGCACTCTTCAAATATCAACTATCTGAGCGATATTCCCTGCTCGAGGTACAACAGTGGAAACACTTTACTTGGATCAAGATGATACACGTTCAATTTTTTCTCAAAGCATATAGATATGCGAGTTTAAATAAATATATTTTTTAAAATATAAAATCTAAAGGATGTTATATTAAATAATATTTAAATTTCACTCCACTATATGCTTTGCATAATAATAATGCCATTATTATTTACATATTGTAATTAATAAAAAATTTCTAAAAAAGCAAGATGCCACCTTCCAATTTATAATGAACGTGACAATAGCTAACGAGTCACGTGATGCATGGATGAATTTAATGCAACTTTACAATTATATTTTATCCATTTGGATTATACCCAACATTTTGATTTTCAACGTATGTTAAAAAAATATTTGTTATATATTTAAATAAACTTTTCGCATTATACTTATTTAATAAAAACATGGAACATTCATGATCTATAGTTTCATCTCTTGTAATTTTTAAATCGGACTATTTTATTATTTTGTTAATTTTCAAGAGTGTATTTGTACATCATTATAAAAAAATAATGCTAAATATGAAAACTAAACCATAAATATAATCAAAATACTTTTAGTATTACCATGGAACATATAATTGCAACATCTATATCAAATTATAAAAATTTGAGCTTAGAATCTCAAGATACTAAACATTTCAAACTCACACATTTATTCTCTAATAAATATAAAAATTATAAGAGTCGATTTTTTTAATAGTAATACATTTATTTATATTCAAACATGCACGCATGATTTCTTAATCATTGTTAAGGTGTTTACTAGGGGTGAGCAAGAAATCGAAAAAACCGAAAATCGAATCGAACCGAAAAAATTTCGGTTATTTTGGGTCGGTTATTTTGGTTTTTGGTTCGGTTATTTTTTTTCTGAACCGAAATAACTGAATAACCGAATTTATATATATTATTAATAAATATATAATATGTATAATTTCTATTTTTAATTTATTAAATTTATATAAAATTTCGATTATAATCGAAAATTGAATAAGAATTTTGGTTCGGTTATTTCGGTAATTCGGTTCGGTTACCTCAAATATAAATTCGGTTCGATTATTTTACATGGCAAAACCGAACTGAATAAGCCGATTTTTACAATAAAAAAAATAATAATAAAACAAGATGAACTTGTTTGAGGCTGATGCTTAGGATATCTTAGTTTAGGATCCATTATTTTACACAAAATCTCAAATTCAATGCAGTAAAATAGTGAGGATTCGTTACTGTCAATGAAAAAACAAGTAGAATAATAATAGTTTCAATGCTCAGAAGCGTAGGTGGGGTTTAGCTAGAAACTCTTTTGCCGCAAAGAAATCCACATAAATACAACACAAACAGCTCCAACACACTGCGTTTCCAACTCTTGCAGTTGCAGACAATATTTTTTTATATCAAGAATGTCAGAGAATGTATCTCAGTGCGAGAAACACAGCTTCCCTTCTGTCAAAATCTCGCCCTCGCCTCTGATCTCTCTCATCGTTTTTATTCCCATATAATATTCAGATTTAAAGATTAAAAATTTCTCCAAAAAAACTGGTTGCTTCACACGCACTCCTTTTCTCTCACTTACCCACAACCAGCTTCTTGGCTCTAAATTGACTAAATAAGCATTCTTTTACAAAACCAAGAAAACGGGTGTTTTCTGCTTGTCTGTTTTCACAGTTTTGGAATATGGCATCTTTGTCTTAAACCCTTTTGTTTTTGAGGCAAATTCTGTCTTGATTTAAGGTGGGATTCTCTTTTTTTCTTTTTTCTTTTCTTTTTTGGGGGGACTGGCTATGGAGGATTGCATTCTTGATCTTGAAGTGGATGTCAATGGCGAAGAGGTTTTTGTGGTAAACAAGGTAAAGAATCTTGCTTTCTTGCTTTCTGTTTCTGGAAAAACGGCTGCTTCTATTTTGAGATTCCTCAACAAATTTCTTGGCTTTTTTCCTTAATGATTTCTGCTTTTTTTTTTTTTCTGGGATTCTTTTTTTTTGGGTTTATAATGGGAAATTTAATTATTGGTGAGTGTAACTTAGCTTCATTCATTCTCTTCTCTTCAACATGTCTGCACCTCAAAGCATCATTTCACAATCACTACAATTACTGTTTCTTGTCCGTACCCAACATTATTTATGTTTTGCAGCTATCTCTTGCCGGAATGTGGGCTTCAATTAGTTTGTCTTAACCACTAATCATGCTCATCAATTTAGCTAGAACATACATAGCCTTCCCCCTTTAGTTGTAGTGTGTCCCTCATCTCATTTATTGCTGCTAGTTTGCTGTATTTAATGTTGGTACCTTTACTTTTGATTCTTTCCCACCTTTCAAGATCTTAAAAGAGCCTCTTCCATTTCAAATTGCTACTGTTTCTTTCCCTTCTTTGCAGGGGACATGCCATAGGCTGAATTTATTGCATTATGTGTTGTTTAACTAACAGAAAAATCTCCCAACTTGTTTTTAAGGTTTTTGTCTATAAACTACTTTTGTTGATGCATTGCATTGTTGTAAAGATTCAAGCCTAGTCCTCATCCGTACCTAGCCGAACCGAATATCCTCAAATCCGTATGTCTAGTCGGTTTAGCGAGTAATCGACGTCTAGTCACTATTCAGGCTGCTTAATCCGCCTAGACGCCGGTTTAGGTAGCATACTAAACAGGTTATGTGTCGTATAATTGAATCAAGCGGCTTATTTTTTATGTTTTTTAAAAAAAGTCAAATTTCATATAACTCTAATTTTTATCTAGGTCTCACCCGAGCGCCTGACTAGCGCATATCGATTTTTACAACCTTGATGCATTGCAAGATTATGCAGTTTTGAATTGTAATAACATCACATGTTCCCTTTAATGATGCTTTGGACCACTCCTTTGGTCCCAAAATTGCCTTTTTTGTGGAGCAGTTTTTCCTTTTTGTATGTGTGGATTAGCTTTTTGTGTATATTGGTTCAACTGCTCATTCAACTGTTCTTACAAATCCTTGATTTGGACATCTTTGTGCCTAAATATGCCTCATTGTTATGCTCCTTGCAGAGAGTCATAGCTTGTTACTCAGGAAAGATCAGCAAACTGCTCAGCAAATCGAAAAGCGAGTTATCGACAACGCGTCGTCTGAAGGTGATATTCAACGACTTCCCGGGAGGGGCAGCGAGTTTCGAGCTCATCACAAGATTCTGTCACAGCAAAGGAAGAGTCACCATAACTCCTCTCAACGTTTGCAGCCTCACATGTGCTGCAGATTACATGGAGATGAACAGATCAGCAGCCTCTGGTACGGATAACCTCCACGAGCTTACGCAGAAATCGTTGGAAGAGATTCGTTTCTGGAGCTGGCCCGAGCTTCTGGCAGCGTTGAAGCAGTGCGAGGCGCTGCTTCCTCGAGCTAGCTCGTTGGCCTTGCTTGAAAAGTGCTTGGATTCCCTGATTTCGAGAGTTGCTTTGTGTTGCGACGGTGAGACTAGTCCATCTCCGTCCATGTCCTGCTCGGATAGCTCCGGTTTGAGGCTCTCGTGTGACACGAAGAGCACGGATCAGAGCGTCAAGAACGGCTCCTTCTTCAGAGCCACGTGGTGGTTCGAAGACTTGGTGTCATTCGACACTGACGTGATTCGAGTTCTAGTAAAGTTGATGGCGCGTAAGAGCTTCGACAATGGGATTGTCAGTAGATTCCTCTTCTACTATCAGAAATCAAGACTCCCTTCTGCATCAGCTGATGCCAAGAAGATCAGAATCATCGAAACTGTTATCGACCTGCTCGACTGCTTGGACGCGAGGTGCGTCTCGTACAAGAGCTTATTCGGGCTGCTGAGAGTCGCTCTGAACGCGAAGCTGACCCGGTGTTGTCGAGACAAGCTGGAGTGTATGATCGGATCACAGTTGGATCAAGCAACTTTAGACAATTTGCTCATTCCATCTCCTGTTGGGACAAGGTCTCTCTATGATGTGAATCTGGTTCTCAGATTCTTGAAGCATTTTCTCGGCAAGGGAGTCTGCTGCGTGCCGTTGAGTCGACTGATGAACGCCGCGACTCTGATGGATTCATATCTGGCCGAGGTCGCGCCGGACCCTCACTTGAAGGCATCGAAGTTCTTGGCTCTGATCACAGCTCTGCCCGACTCAGCTAGACACTCCTGTGATGCAGTGTACTATGCTGTCAATTTGTTTCTCGAGGTAACCCGGTTTTACCCCTAATGCTCGTAAATTAGCTTCTCGATGCTGCTATTGAAGCAATTCATCGTGAAACTTGCTGTCACATTCATATATATATATAGAGTTATAATCGAACCGAGTCGAGTCGAGTCGAGCTTCGAGCTTTTTTATCAAATATTTTGAAGTTTACGAATTTTATCGAGCGTTAGTCGAGCCTAAACGAACTTTCTAAATTTAGAATATATTTAAAAAATATTCGTTATTATCTTAAAAGAAAAAATTTATTATTTCTAAATTAATGTATGTTCAAATTCATAATATCGTTATTACTGGAAAGATTTATTATTATTGTTACACTTAAATCATGAATATATTATTTGTATAAAATTAACTATTTTATATCTTCTTACTAATTTTAAGTAACGATCTCACGAGTCGAATACTATGATGCTCATGTTTGGTTCGTTTAATAAACAAGCTCGAATTGAGTCGAGATCCGAGCAGCTCACGAACTGTTTGGTTCATTTACAACCCTACATATACATGTCTGAACTTTGATGCAGTAGAATCTAGGCTCAAGTAGGTATATATCTATGGTTTAGGTTTTACATTGTCCGGTTTTCGGTTTCGTTCCATCTTTCAGATTTATAATTGATGACTCGAATTGAATCGAGATCCGAATAGATCACAAACTGTTTAGTTCATTTACAGTCCTACATATACATGTCTGAACTTTGATGCAGTAGAATCTAGGCTCGAAGTAGGTCTATATCTATATTTTAGGTTTTACATTATCCGGTTTTCGGTTTCGTTCCATCTTTCCGATTTATAATTGATGACATGCAATGCAGATTCACTCAACCTTGAGTGAAGAGCAGAAGATGACACTATGCAATGGACTAAACTACGAGAAGCTGTCCCCACAAGCACTCGACCACCTCACGCACAACGCGAAGCTCCCTTCGAAAACTGCAGCCCAAGCCATCCTCTCTCAGCAACACAAGCTGAAAAGCTTGCTTCAAGACAGCACCACCACCACCGGTGCCTCCACGTTGAGTCCTCCCGAGGCAGCGAGCAAGCAGATCGTGCTGTACGCGAAGAAGTTCAACCTAACCGACGAGAACGAGAGGCTGAAAGCTCATCTGCAGGGCATGCAATGGAGGGTGGTGGAGCTGGAGAAAGTGTGCAGGAAAATGCAAGTGCAGATGGCAAAGATGGTGAAGTCAAGAATGGCCAGCCGCAGTAGTGCCAAATCTGTGCCTAAGCTTTGTTCATAGAATTGAATCAAGAATTTTTTTTTTTAATTTTTTTTTTTTCTAGTTTTTGGATCAGAAAATTATTATTACATGGATTAATTCGTGTGTAAATAGCATGAGCAATGTCCCTTTTAGATTGGAGTAAGGTTTGTCTGTATATTATAAAGTGTAAGAAAATCTGTTTATTCTCTGCAATGTTGTTGGAGGTTCATTCCCCCCAATTAATGTTATGTCCCTTTCTGTACAATTTTTGAAGATTATTTTTACGAAATTAATCAAATGTTAAAAATCAAATTATGATTTTATAATTATGAAATTATATACATTTTCTTCCATTTGTATACTTATTAATGTTAAATACTATTTCTTGGAGATATAATTTTAATTGAATTTTATAAAAAATATTTTTATTTATTATAATACTCTTTCTCTGTCCCAATTATTTGGTCCAGGTTACCTTTTTTGGGTGTCCCATTTATATGGTTCTATATCTAAATTTAGTTTTTTTTTTTTTGTATTTACAAATTCATCCTTACACAACCTTATGTATTACAAGGATCGATTATTAATAGTTATTGCTATATAAGGGTAATTCAGAAAATTTGTACAAATATTTAATGCATTCATAAATGAGTTTTGACATTCGTGCAAGTTAAAACTGGACCAAATAATTGAGACGGGGGAGTATTAATTTTCCTAGCTTATCTCTATTTCCTTGGTTACTGTGTGAAAACCAAATAAGACTAATTTCGTGGGACGGAAGGAATATGTTTTAAAACCGGAAATATATTGGATTATTGTAAAAAAATATATTTGTGTATTCCTTTTTAGCATCAAATATGGATATTTAATGAAATTGGGTTGAATATAAATTTATACTTATGCATACTTAAATATTTCAAATGAAAATATAAAAATAAATAAATATTAATTATGCAATGTTCGGGTGCAATTTTATATTAATTTTTATAAAAATAGACAAGCTGGTATTTATACTCGATTAAAGAAATAAATTAATAATAATAATAATAATAATAATAATAATAATGTGTTATTTTTGCCAGTTGGGATGGCAAGAGGATTTCAGCTTTTCACGTGCAGTCCAATTTTGAGATTGCAAATTAAATTAACAACTTACCTTTTAATTAAAAAATTAAATTATTTTTTAGTGTAGTATTTGTTCCTTTTACTTGTGATGTCAATTTGTGTGTAGTAACTGATGATGTTGCCTTGTCTCTCTTCCAGTAATAAATTTGGTTGGTTTTAAAAAAAAAAATTGAATTATCAAGTATTTGCAATTGAGTTCATAAAATTTGTTCATGTTAGTAAAAATAATTTAGATTTTTTAAAATCATAAACATTTTATTTTTTGGCATATTATTGTTTGACTAAAATTGAGCTAGTCACGCACACCAGTTGAAGTCAGATGACACGACACGATAACTCAATACGATAATAATAACACGAAGATGATCCCACATGAATCCGAACCAAAATACGATAATAATCAAACACACACAAATTGTTAGCACTACACCAGAACTAAAAATTTTGCATACAACATGATAACCCAACACAAAAATTATAACATGAATCCAACACGAATTGTCACCCCTAGAGTCTGGCCATGGCCCATGGTTCAGATCCAGTTCAGAAATTTAAAAATATATATATTTAAAAAATTGTTCATCACTAAAAATATAGTAATAAATTTTTGTTGCCAAGTATTCATTGTGATGGAAGTTTTTGTCGCTATTTCATATTTATTTAGTGCCTATTAAAAGCATAAGAGTCTGCTTGAAAAAAAATACTAATCGTCCATACATTAAAATTATAGATCAAAATTGATTCATAATTAATATATTTCCCTTATTAAAATTGGATCTCTTCTTTTATGTACCAAATAATATTTTTATATAAATACAGTTTATATAATCAGCAAAAATGAAATTTTACGTTTCTTTATATCAGAATAGTTTTTTTTTTTCCTTTACAAACTTTGTATCACATTAGTTAAGAGACATTTTGCATTCATGATCAAATTTTTCCCACAAGTGATAAATATCTATTTTTCCCAATTCAAACTAAAAATTTGTAATCTAAAAGGATAAAAGGTGTAAAAATATTATGAATTATACGTATTATGTACTTAATAAATTCCAGTATCATCAATTTTGTTTTAAATTTATGCAAAAACTCTGCATCGGATAGTTGACGCTTTAGCGCAAATTCCATAGAAGCGATAATAAATCAAGTATGGGAGTGACTTAAAAAAAATTGGCATTGTTCTGTTTGAATCTTTCACTGAAATACCAACTTTCTGTAGTTAAGCTGTTATTCTCGTTATAAATTTAAAATAAAAATGATAGCATAGATATTTAGTTAAGAATATATATAATTTATAATATATTTAAATATTTATGATATATTTATATTTTATATGATTATATCATTACCCTTTAAGAAAATCATCATCCAATCTAACATTTACCTAAGTGGAATGTAAGAAACAAATAATTTTTTTTTTAAGTGAAAGAAGATATTATCAATTTTTATAGTTTTGTTTAAAACTTTTTACATTAAAATTCTTACCAATTAAATATTAAAAACAAAACAACTATTGTTTAGCTGGATTAACTCTATTTACTATTTAGAGGATATTCTGGAGCATGTCTCACCTGCTCCCTCATTCCCTTCTACACAATTTAAAAAAATATCTAAATTTACATTTTAAAATTAAATTGCACACTTTTCTAGGTTATTAAGAGAGGCACTGATTTTTTTTCATGAATTAAACCTAGAAACTTTAAAAAATTTTTCAAAAAAAAAAAAAAATCTTCAAGAAGAAATAAAAGAATTTAGTGCTTGCACAGTCCAGCTGTATGTGCTTCATCAAAGCATATCCAATATATTTTTTTTCTAGTAAAAAACAAAAGAGGAAATAAAGTGGTGCTCATGCTCCCCAACTCAGGATTTAAAATAATTAAAGTAACTTATTTATGTTTAATAAATTATGTGTTGGTATTATTAAATAATATTTTTATGAAATCTAAATCAATACATGCTGTTTATCTAGATCTATTTGTATTTTTTAAATCTTGAAAATAACACTAATCTTTATATGCATAGATAGGTGAAATTTGTGTTTTGCATGTGTTTATGGATGACAACCTATTATTACTAAGTTTGTTTAGACACAATATTAATTTGATCCATAATATTCTCCTACACACCTATCTGCAGTAAACATAAATTATTTAGAGGGAATAATTTTAAATAGCAAAAGTTATAAAATACATTCAAATAATAACATCCCTTATGAAAAACTCCACAAAATAGCAAAAATGTACTTTTTCTATCAACAATGTCTCAATCTCCCAATCATTTTTATCGATTTGTGCGAAAAGTCCAACTATTTGATTATTTTATTAAACAAAATTCGAGTTCCAGCTATATTGTTTGACTTCCATCTCAATTGACCGAATTCCAGCTGGATTGTTGAACTTCCATCCCAATTTCAATAAATATTATTTGAATTAAATGTGGATTTAATATATTTAAAATCCGACTTCCATCCGGATTTTTCGAGTTCCAGCTCAATTAATCAACTTCCAGCTGGATTGTTCAACTTCCAGCCCAATTTCAAAAAAAAAATATTTGAATTAAATATATTTTAAATCCGACTTCCATCCAGATTTTTCGAGTTCCAGCTCAATTAATCGACTTCCAGCTGGGTTGTTCAACTTCCAGACCAGTTTTTAAAAAAAATTTATTTGAATTAAATCTGGATTTAATATATTTTATTTCAAAAAAAAATTATTTGCTATTTATGATTAAAATTATATGAACCATTATTTGATAATAAGAGTATTCATATATCTTATATTAATTGGTTAAAATGATAAATAAAATAAAGTATAATAGTAAGGATATTTTAAGAGCTGATTTTATAAATTGATTGAAAATTGACATTTATTTATCTATCTAATTGTCCCGTTTTAATAATGATGGATTAATTTTATGAAATTGTGATGAAAGTATGTATCCGTTCTTGCAACTGTTTTTCTCATAAGATCATGATTTATGAAATTATTTTTAATTCAATTGACCAATATAAGTAGACTTCATAAAATTTAATTTATAAAATCTTATATTTTAATTTAAAAATAGAAATAAAATAAACAAATATATAATATTTTACTAAATAATATTAATAACACATGATAAATGCAATCCATAACGCATATTAGGTGGACAACTTTTGTTCCCTTTATTGCTTTGTTTTCTTCTCGTGATTAATTTTGAAATGAACAATAAATGATATTTTGAATATAATAGCATTAGAATTAGAATTGTTTTTTTTTCCTTTTGAATATATTTTAAATTCGATTTTCATCCGGATTTTATTCGACTTCCAGCTGGTTGACATATTTTCAGCCAAATTTAATTTTCACTTCCATCCGGATTATTATATTTAATCAACCCAAGAATTTATGAAATATATTTTTTCCGATTTTGCAAAATATGATTTAATATATTTAAACCCGACTTCCAGCTGGATTTATTCGAGTTCCAAGTGGATGTGCATTCCCAGCCGAATTTTAAACATTGAACAGCAAATATTATATTTAATTATTTGTACTTCTCTGAAAATAAAATAAAAAATTGAGTTGTGTTAAAAAAAAATATAAACAATTAATCGGTTATTGATTTCATAACAATCAAGAAAAGTGATGTTGTGATTAAGACATTTTAACATAAAAAAGTACACTTTTGCTATTTTGTGGAGTTTTTCATAAGAGTTGTTATACATTGGTTTTGCTTTATAATTTTTGCTATTTCAGATTTCCCCTCAATTAATTATGTGAACCGCAAATGAATTTTGATTTAGTACTCCCTCCGTCCCGTGTGAATAGTCATCTTTCTTTTCGGTACGAGAATTAAGAGTTATGAGTGTAAAATGAATTAGTAGACTTAGATTAATATTTTATTGTTGAGTGTAAAAAAATATCATTTTTAGAAATATAACAATTAGATTGAGACGCCTGATTTGGTAAGTGTGACAATTCTGCAGGGACGAAGGGAATACAAATAAAGAGTGAATGCATTCCTATTAACCTATGACTGTAGGCTGTAGCACCGTATCCTCTCCACATATATTAATCTTAATTTCAATATAAATAAATTTTATCCGAGTAGGTATTCTTTTTGTGAATATAACAATATATATTTGAATTTAAAATAATAAAATATTTATAAAGCTTGTTTAGGGTCCATAAAAATTTGAATAAATTCGTAAATTTCAAAAATTTTAATAATAAAACTCGAAACTCAACTCTGTAATCAATAAAACATACTTAAACATGATAGTACTTAATTCCACTTGGTACCTCCAAATTATAATATTCAAATAATAATAACAATCTTATGTATAAATATTAATTTCAAAATGAAATTACATTAATTAAATTTTAAGTTTACAAGAATTCAAAAATCATGCAAAATAAATGATGGGGATAATATTTACTTTAGCATGGTCTGACAGAGCAGAGAAGGGCGGGGCCCCAATCCTCAACAACTAAGGTACAGTACACCTCCAGCTGTGTAGTCCACGTGTCAGAAGTTGATTCGCTATTTATCCTTCCATTTATAGCGACTGGTCCTACTCTCTGTCTCCCAAGCCAAGCCACCTCCACTGCTACTGAGCCAACGGCTCCAAATTTTGATTTCAAATTTACAAATTTGTTTTTTTTTAAAAATATTTTTTCACAAGTTAGAATTTAATGACATAAATAATATATTGAAAAACATGACATTTTCCACGTTTTTTAGGGGATTTTATTACAATTAATTTATGCTAAAGATATTTTATTATGTATTTTAGTTTCTTCAATTACTTTGAATATTGATTTGTATTTGTTTGGACTTCACATCAGCATTATATGAAAAAAAAATGTGAATCATCATCGACTTAGCTCCGTCAATAATAAAGGAGAAATTAATTGATAGGATGGAGTAAAGGATAAGATTCCCCAACGTAGATTACATATTATTGTATCTCTAGGATTTAATCGAGCTCACTTGATATCAGTCATATTAATTACTAATGGTCTGATCCAATTCATATTTCGTGAGAATTTATAAATTTTGAATTCTTGAATTAAGAATAAAATTTGGGGAACTTCGGGATTAACTATTTTAGTTGTATTTGAGATTAAATATTCTTAATTTTGAGTGATTACAAGTAATAACATTTACTCCCTACTTACTATTTTAATTTTCTCATTTTGGTATATATCTCTTTCCTAAAATAGTAATTTTTTTCGCACTCAATTATAAAATATTAATTACTCATAATTCTTGATTATTTTGGTTGGTTAAAGTATGACAATTAAATCGGGGGACAATAAAAGCTAAGGTTTAAAAGAAAATGAATTTGGCTAATAATGGTTACCAAAAAGCTAAGCTTAAGCCATCGCCAACGGCTTCATGCACGATCATTACTACTTCCTCGTGAGCAGTGTCCGACGTGGACTCGGAATTGTACGACGATGACAGCCTTACGTCGCTGAAGCCAAGCCTCCCCACCAACACACCATATCTCCTCTGCCTATATAAACCCTTTCGATTCTGCAATGGTCCACACCCAGCTCCATCAATCAGAAAGATTGTCGCAGCTCACCCGTTCGACGAATTGCTCCAATGGCGAAGTGGGGTATGAGTATGACCCAAATTGTTCTAGCTGCGTTTCTGATGGTGGGCTGCGTGAGTTCGTCAAGATTTGATGAACTCTTCAAGCCCAGTTGGGCGTTTGATCATTTCTCATACGAGGGAGAAGCCATCAACATGAAGCTCGATAATTACTCTGGTATAGTTTCTTGCTTCCACACATGTTTGCATGCTCTGATAGAAGCCATTAACGTTGTTTTTTGTTTTGGTTTCTTGCAATGTAGGAGCTGGATTCTCGTCGAAGAGCAAGTATTTGTTTGGAAAAGTTACTGTTCAGATTAAGCTTGTGGGGGGTGATTCTGCTGGAACTGTCACTGCCTTCTATGTAAGTTTACTGTTTGCTTTTTTACCTATCTTTTCTATTTTGACCTACATTTATGCTGTGCATTAAATAATCTCTGCCTAAGGTTGTCTGTGGTTGAGTAAAAATTCTAACTTACAGCTGGCTTCTCATTTCAAATTTGTGAAAGTTTTGACACTTTCTTTCTTCATTTCAGTCTCCATTAATTTGCATGATGCACTCTGCAAATTGTAATCTTTTATTCAGCATTTTGGTTTAGATCAATATTATTGGAAGTGTGAGATGATTATGTGTTTTACTTCTTTCGCAATGTGAAAATTCAAACTTACAGCTGGCTTCTCATTTATCATTTCAATTTTGTGAAAGTTTTTACAGTTTCTGTCTTCACTCTGCAAATTGTGATCTTTTTATTCAGCATTTTGGTTTAGATTAATATTATAGAAAGTGTGATATGATGATTTCTTTTACTTTTGCAACGTGTAAATTCAAACTCACAGCTGGCTTGCCATTTCAATATTGTGGAGGCTTTGATAGTTTCTTTGTTCATTACAGTCCTCCATTAATGTGCATGATGCACTCTGCAAATTGTAATCTTTTATTCAGCATTTTTGGTTTGGATCAATATTATAGAAAGTGTGAGATGATGATTTCTTTCACTTCTTTGGGAATTTGCAGATGTCATCAGATGGTCCTTACCATAATGAGTTTGATTTTGAGTTCTTGGGCAACACCACAGGGGAGCCTTACCTTGTTCAGACAAATGTTTTTGTTAATGGGGTTGGCAATAGAGAGCAAAGGCTGAACCTTTGGTTCGACCCCACCAAGGACTTCCACTCTTACTCCATTTTCTGGAACCAACGCCAAGTTGTGTAAGCTCTCTCTCTCCCTCTCTCTCTCTTGGTGGACAAGTTGCAAGTAGGGGAGCAAAATCGAACCGAAATTGCCAAATCGAATCGATTCAGTGATTTTGATTTGTTTTTTTAGTGCATTTGGTCATGGTTCGATCAGGATTTTTTACTGTTTACAGTTTGGTTTGGTTCGATTTGCGAATTATAATTATATATATTTAAATATAAAAATAAAAAAAATATATAAAATTAAATTGTAAATTTAAATACCTAATATTTTTAAGGGATTAGGGTCATATTAGCCCTTGACTATTGTATTAGGAGCACACTAAACCCTCCTTAACTATTTGGATCAATTAGGCCCCTCAAGTATTAAAATAGACTCATTTAAGCACTTTAGATTTTAAAATTCCTATTATACCCTTAATTCAAGAATATTTTTTCATAGTTTCTCAATTTCAAAGTAAATAATAAATATTTAAAAAATAAATCTGAAGTCAAAATAAATATATTTTTAAATAAATATAATAAAAACTTAAAGTATGTATTTTCAAAATCTGAATTTTTTAGAGGACTCAAGCATTCATATTTTTTTTATATAGCATTTGTTTACGAAATTTGAAAAATATTTTGCTTCAAAATCGTATTATATATTTTTTTTGTGTCCGGTTATTTATTTTTTTTATTAATTTTAAATTTTCTTAAGTTTAAGTTATTATATTCAAATTTAATTTTTTTTAAAAATAAATTTACTTCTATTTCAAGTTTATTTTAAACATAGTAATTTATTTGAGCATCTGCCAAAAATGTCAATATTTTTTTTCAGATTTTATTTTTTTAATTTTATTTTTATTTCTAAAAAATAATATTACTTCTACTCCTATTTACTTTTAATTTTATTATTTATTTTAAGTATTTATTATTTATTTTTATTGAGTATTAAATATTTTATGTTTTATTTCCATGTTTATAAATACTTATTATTTTATTTCTAATTAATCGGTTTTTATTTTTAGAATTATCACAAAATAAGAATTTATTTCTATTTCAGTTTCATAGTTCAAATTCTTATTTTTATCGTAAATGTCAATTTTTCGTTTTTGATTTATTTTTATAATTTTATATTTTTTGAATTCAAGTTTATATTTAAATATTTATTTTAAATTTTTTAAGGTTGAGAAATTCTATAAACTACTCTTTTAGTGAGGGTATAACAATAATTTTACAAATTAAAGTGTTTAAATGAGTCAATTTAAATAGTTGAGGGGCCTAATTGATCCATATAGTCATGGAGGGTCTAATATGCTCCTACCACAATAGTCAAGGGGTTAATTCGACCCTTGTCCCTATTTTTAATTCTATGTTTTAATTCAAATACTAACTTTGCAACCGCACATTACATTGTGCGAAATAAATAAATAATATTATATTTTTAAGAATAATTTTTTTAAAACTTCATTTGTTCATAAACTAAAATTACTCTTATTATTTAAAAATTTAAATACAACAAATAAAACAAAAGGTTAAAATATAATATTTTATTATTATTTTTTATTGAGGAAAGCTCACAAATTTCTTTCAGTATGTTAGTAAATAAAATATTATTTTTAATATACATATAGGATGTTTTTTATAATTTTGACGGGAAGAGTTATTCTACACTTCTTTGTTTTATACATATATAGATTTATAGAAATGTGTAATTTTTGGTTAAAACCGGAATCGAAACCGAAACGGACGGTTTGGGTAAAACCGTCAAACTCTACCGAAACTGTGTATTTGGTGCTGTTCTATTAGTACTATAATATTAGCTGATCAGTTCAGTCTAGAATATAGAAAAGTCTTGTTTAATGGTTTGGATGGTTTGGTTCGATTCAGTTTTTGGACCGGTTTGGACGGTTCGATTCGATTCAGTTTTTAGACCGAACCTACCGACCGTCGCAAGAATGACGGGCCTTGCATTAGATGGAATATTTTGTCCTGAAAAGTGAAAAGCTGGCTAAAAGCACCCAACTTTAGACACCCCATCTCGAAAAAAAAAGAAAAAGATCCATCATAGTTCTTGCACAACTATTCCCAACCTCAATTTGAATTCTTTAACATTATGAAACAGTTGTCTCCATTCAGACAAACTTATTCAACAAATTACTACATTCTGTCGCTGCAGATTCTTGGTTGACGAGACACCAGTGCGTGTGCATTCAAATTTAGAGCACAAAGGAATCCCATACCCAAAGGATCAAGCCATGGGAGTATACAGCTCGATCTGGAACGCAGACGACTGGGCGACTCAAGGAGGCAGGGTGAAGACGGACTGGTCGCACGCACCCTTCGTGGCTTCCTACAAAGGGTTCGAGATCGACGGCTGCGAGTGCCCCGACGTGGTGGCGGCGGCGGATAACATGAAGAGGTGCAGCAGCAGCGGCGGGGAGAAGAGGTATTGGTGGGACGAGCCCACTGTGGCGGAGCTGAACCTCCACCAGAGCCACCAGCTGGTGTGGGTGAGGGCTAACCATATGGTGTATGATTACTGCTCCGATGCGGCGAGGTTCCCCGCCGCGCCGGAGGAGTGCGAGCACCGCCGCCATTGAGGGTGTTTGAAGGTGTAGAGTAGGATTTTTAGTCATTTGACATGGCCTCCATGTTTCTTGAAATAGTTTTCATTTTTTTTTTAGCTTTCCTCGTTTTGTAAGATGCTTTATAATTAAATTTGTTAATTGCAAGTTTTGATATTATTAGTTTTACGATCACAATAAAATTTTCAAACTTTAATAATAATAATAATGCTTTTTTTTTTGGATAAGATAACATTTAATATAAAATATATTTGTGGTAAGATTAATTTTAATTATTATTATTATTTCTAATGTATTGATATATTGTAACATTAGAGTGATTTTGCAAAAAAAAATAATGAACTTCCATCAGGGGCGGATCTATAAAATTATAATTGAGAATGCAATATATGAATAAAGTTATATTAGGGGTACATTATATAAATATTTATATATAATAATATTAAAAATATCTATAAATGATAAAAAACATATATATGTAATAATAAAAAAATGAAATTTTGGGATACAAGTGTACCCATTAGCATACATACATCCGCCCCTGACGTCCATGATGGCGCTTCTATAAATATGAAAAAAGAGTTTGAAAATCACTATGAATCATATCAAATATTTCTTACATTTTTTTATTTAATTTTTAAAATAAATTTTTAGTGGGCACAAAGTTGAATTGTTGTATATCCGACAAATCATATTATAAAAATAAATTATGTAAAAACAAACTATATTAATAAATGTTATATAGATTAAATATATTATATTATTGTACAAATTGAATAGGCCAAGTAAATTTTATTGAAAAATGCTTGAGCCTAATCTATTTACGAAAAATATGCATCTTAAACTGCCTAACTATAGCTTATTTATTAAATAAGTCGTCTTAAACATGCAAGTGTGTTGTCTGGTTATTTCGAGTACCAAATTAGTCTTATTTTTCATTTTCATCTGTTCCGCTAGATTAATTCTATTTTTTTAAATGAAAAAAAATAAAATTATGTTATAAAATATTAATTTCACTACACTCACAAACATTATTTATTGTGCCGAAATCAAAGAGGACTAATGTAATTGAACGGAGGTAGTATTGGAGTTCTCTAATTGGGCGGGCTGAGTCTAGGTAATATATTTTTATATGGGCCAGGCCTAAATTGACACTTTCATCTACTGAGGTGTTAAATATTTCTAAAAGTTTGTTTCATTTTAATATTTTTTTGGGCCACTCTGCAACCTTAAAAATAAGGTCTTTCTACTGTTTTGGACTTGCTATAGTTTTGCATTATTTTTTTTTTTTTTTTAAATGGAGAAAGTTTCAGAGAATTACTTAATAACATTATTTGGTGTGAATTTAAATTAGTGCATTATTATTTTAAAAAAAAAGTTTGTTCAAATGTCTCTTATTCGGAGCACTGTGTGGTAAAAACACATTTCTGTGATAAAAGATCATGAGTTTGAGATTTTCCGAAGATATCTGGATGCGTCTGTCTGATTAAATGAATTTCTCTTCTAAAAAAAATTGTTCAAACTTATTTAGTAAATATTTTAGGCAACAATTTGTGCTGAGCCAGTATTTTGGACGAGGCAGTGAGACAATCCCGCATTCTTAATGGAATTATTGTTTGTGCACAAAGTATTACGATCAGAATGGTCATTTCAGTTGGAAATAAAATAATTATTTAATTTAAGCATAACAAGTACTCGCTCCATTCCATTTGAATTGACTTACTTACCAAATCAGGCGTCCCAACTGAATTGATTCATTTATGAAAATGTCAATTTTTTCACACTCAACAATAAAATTTTAATTCTACTTAAAGTCATAATCCTTAATTCCTGTACCGAAAATAAGAGGTCCAATTCATGGAGGATCGACAAAGTAATATATTTAAGCTTAATAAATGATGTATTTATTGTGTTATTAATGGTTTTTGAGAATATAAAATGAGATTTTTTTACGGAATTCAATAATTTATTACTCCCTCGATCCGTCCCATTTATTTGGTCATGTTTTAACTTGCACGAATGTTAAAATTCATTTATGAATACATTAAATATTTGAATAAATTTTCTGAATTACCCTTATTTAGCAATAACTATTAATAATAACTCTATTAATTATATTCAATTTAAAAGGATATGTTTGTAAACAAATGCAAAAAAAATACTAAATTTAGATAATGGACTATATAAATAGGACACCCAAAAAAGAAACATGGATCAAATAATCGAGACGGAGAGAGTATTTGAAATAGAAAGTCGTTGGGAGATTTAAATATTTAATAGCAAATACTATAGTAGTATTGACCTGGTATAATTGTAACTGCTTGAGTGTTTGACCCTCTTTTAGAAAAGTAAATATAAAGTGAAGTAAATGCAATTTATTTATTTCTCTGCTGTTTCGTTGCCGGGTCCACGGGCACTCCCATGCACAAATCCATTCAATTATTAAAAGAATCAAATTCACAAAAAGAAAATAAGAAAATGTAATATTTGTAACGCCCGACTCTAGGGCCTGAATTAGTTCACCTAAGGTCGGCTACGTTACCCACTAATAGCTTGTACTGGCTTCTAAATTGACGGTTGATCCCACATATCAACACAAGTCCTTTTTCAGCGTGCTTTGTCCTCACTCACACGCACCCTGAGAAACTCAGGGGAGTCACGCATCTTAGTTCTACCCCAGGTCAAGCACGCTTAATATTGGAATTTTTCTATAATGAATATCGGAAAAGATGATGTACCATGTTGGTATGAATAACATAATTAAATCCTTTAAGCATTTTCATTCTTGCATAACCAGAATCCCTCTCATTCCAGTGTGGCTCCATTCATTCATGTCACCCTCCGCACACTTATAGGAAGTTTTAATGGAGCCACTCATTGTCTGTGCTTCTCATGCACCGGCGATTACTTCTTATTCCTGCGTCGGGTCGTCACAATATTGTATCACTTTATTACCGGAGTAAAATTTGTAATATTTTGACAATTAGTCTAAGTTTTGAACTGACCTGCTAACAGTCTCACCAGAAATCCTTTAAACCCCAATCCGAATGAAATCAACCACAACAATAATGATCTCATATTCTAAAAATACATCCTGACGTCATATTAGTCTCATTTTTTAAAATGAAAATTAATCTCTATACAACAATAAAATATTAGTTCCACTACATTCGCAAGTATTGATTATTGTGTCTGATTAAAGTGAGACTAATTACACGAGGCGGAGGGAGTATAAATAGTTTATATAGAATTGGTTGAAATTTAGAATTTTAGAAATGTGAGTTGGCTTCAAGGTTTGACTCATTTAAGTTCACATGAAGTAGGGTGACTAATGTAGGAAATCTACTTTTTCTTATTTCTTATGAGATTTCACATGACTCATCTTTCTAAATAAATGGACTTGTTGATGTACTAGGAATATAGCGTAACAATTTAAAAAGGAAGGAAGATATCTTAATTAATTATAGATAAAAGTGTTTCAACTCGAAATAAATATATTCATTGTTATTTTTTAAAGAAGTATATTCATGTAGTATTATCTTAGATATCATTTCGGTCAAAGCACCATTTTTTTATGACTCTAGTGGTGTAAATGAAAAAAACTGTTCGTGAAATACTCGTATCTCAAGTCATCGACTCGATGAAAGCTCGTTCGAGTTCGTTTAGTAAAGCTCGTTTATTAAACAAACCAAACTTGAGCATCATAGTATTCGACTAGTGAGCAGGTTCGTTAGCTAAAATTAGTAAGAAATATAAAATAATTACTTTTATAAAAATAATATATTCATGATTTTAGAGTAACAATAATGATAAATCTTTCTAATAATGAAAAATTTAAGGAATTTGAACATGGATATGATATTAACTTTGAAATAAATACCTTTTTTCTTCAAAATATTAATGAAAAATTAAAATATATTATAAATTTAGAAAGTTCGTTTAGGCTCGATAAAGTTCGTGAACATCAAAGTATTCGATAGAAAAGGTCGAAGCTCGACTCGAAATTAAACGAGTCAAACTTGAGCACGATACTACTCGACTTGACTCGATTTGATTACATCCCTAAATTGACTCCCTCCCCGCGCTATTAGTCTCACTTTGATCAGACACGATAACTAATATTTGTGAGTGTAGTGGAATTAATATTTTATTGATGTGCGTGGATTTATTTTCATTTAACGAAACAGACGAAAATGGAAAATGAGATTAATTTAGCGGGACGGAACAAATATTTTGGAGTAAGCCTATATAATGATGTAAGATTTCGCCCTAACTCTTCGGTTTTAATACATTACTTATTTTTTTCGGCTTATAGACTTGTCGGTTGGGATTATTACGAGTAGCCATCTCAAATAATGAACATTACCTATTTTTATGTGATTTATGTATACAATAACTAATATTTATGATTTTTTTTTCTAACAAATGCTATAGGAATTTCGTGTGACTAATTGTGAAATTATCTTATATATGATACGTGAAAAAGTAATTTAAATCGAATAACTAATGATTATTTAAAATTTTAAATTGTATGCAATTACATCACTACTTAACTTTGTTAATAGAACTTGAAAGAAAACAATCATAAACGATTTAACATAGTGCCATTAAAAAAAAAAAAAAAAAATTTATAAGCATCCCTTAAAAAACACCCCAACAATGAGATATATCAAGATTTTCGAATAAAAATCTCAAGATGGATTATTCTTCTCCTATTTCCTATTAGGAAAGTAAATCTAAATTGGAGTATTATCGAGGACCTAAAAAAAATTTTAATTATCAATTCAGGACCCGAAAGATGATTTGTCAATTAAGGACTCTTCGGGTCCTGGATTGGCCTGAATTAAGAATTAATCTTTCGGGTCCTGAATCGATAATTAAAATATTTTTCAAGTCCTACATCGATAAAACTCCATATAAATTTTATTTAGAGATTTTATATGCCATATGAATTAAGCCATTAATTTTATGTTAGGTGTGACAACTATTGCTAAGGAAGTCATATTTGACCTATTCTCTATCACCAATACCAACTTGCAAAATGTCCCTTTCAATTAATTACTATATCATTAAATTCACACTTTTTTATTTAATGTTCAATAACAATATGCTCCATAAAATGCACCATCTTTTACTTAACGGAATTATTATGTGTAGTATATATAAAAGTTTTCATAGTCTGTTTTAGAATAATTATTAGGACTTTTTAATTTTTTGTATTTCTAGTATCTCTAGTTTATAATTTTCTTTTTAAAATCCTGAATAGATAATAAAAGTAATTTGCAATATATAGTATTGTGGGTTAAAACATACCAACCCAACACTGACCAAGTGGCATGTACGTCTCAACACTAACATCGATCGACCCAAATAAGCAAAGTCCTCTATACTGTGGTATGTTGTCACATTTCTGACAGAAGTACAATACCAACCCCTAACACGTAAAGATGAACTTTGCAGTCCGCATAATCTCAATCACAATGAGGAATAATCTTATTACAAATCCCACCTTAACATACACTTGTTTTGTAGTGCTATGTATGATTGTACCTTAATTTTGTACAAATAGCTAAGAATTCATTGAAAAATTAGGTTAAAACGAAGACACAAGGTACATAAAATAGTCATAGAGAATTAAATAGACTAATGTGAGTCTCAATTTTAGATGCTGAGTCTCACAAATAAATACTATTAGGTTATAGTAGACTTTGGGGATAGGCTTCATAAATGTTATGACCCAAATAATCTTTTAGCATTTTTTTTAATAAATCGATAAAATTTTAAGTTAAAATCTTCAGTATAATTCGACAATAAGGTTACTCACATTATTGTTTTGTAAAAAGTTCAAAATTTTTCAATAAAGAGGTACTTATTCCAAAATTTAGGGCGTTCTTTCAAGAAAATATTTAATTAAATAAGCTCATGACACGTTTTAAAATAGGTTTATTTAGGTTCCCGACTTCGTAGTGCAGTGATTAAAGCGTTTTGTTTATAATTATTTAGTCATGAGTTTGAGGATAAAAAGGAACACTCCCCATATTTAAATTGTGTAACTACTTTTCTTTAAAAAAAAAAACTATTAAGCATATAGGTCATCCCATTTAAATAATAATGCATTAACCATATTTATCATTTCAATTATGTAGAGCATATATTTAAAATAAAAAGTATTATTATATAAATTACTTTTTTTCTAAAAAATATATTTTAAGACAATTAAACATTATGCTTTATGACATATTTATAATTTTAAAATTAAAATAAATATTATTAATATTAAATTGGTTAAAATAAATGCTGAAAGTTCGACCTAGAGGTTAGAAAGTATGTACGTTAGATAGTAAGTGTTGTACATTTTGGTTGCGGTTGGAGCTTAGCTATTTCTGGCTGGAAACTAGACGTTACAGCTGAGCTGCACCACATCGCTATTCGATAGCTAGAAATTTAATTTGATTTTGAAGTTTTGAAGAATTTATTGCTTTTTTTAATGATATTTTACTAGCATCACATATTTTTATTTAATATAATTTATCGCATATGTATTATTGTTGACCCTCGAAAGAACGTCTTCGGACATCATTCGACGAACCCTAGTTCGACGATCTCCACACTATTGTTCGACGAATGCCCTCGTAAAAGACCGTTGGGATTTTGTAACTGACGAGCGGATGTGGGATTTTAATGCTCAGATTTGTGTAAATTCTTGTAACCGTTTCATTTCGGTCCATTATTGACATTTATTAAAGCAATCATGTAAAATTGTACTCCCTCCGTCTCGACTGAATTGTCCCGGGTTGACCGGGCACAATAACCAAGGAGTGTGAGTGTAAAGTAAGTTGAGTAGAATTAATATTTTATTGTTGAGTGTGAAAAAGTTGTCTTTTTAGGTAATGAGACAATTGAGGTGGGACGGACGAAAAAGGAAAGTGGGACAATTGAGGTGGGACGGAGGGAGTAATAAATAGGAGCATTGTGAAAGGAAAAACACAGTACCTTCTCTACGAACTCTACGCATTTTTCGCAAGAATACGATTAGGCTTTTTCCGGCAATCAACAATTATAATATGATAAATTGTTCTATAATTGTCTATTCAGGACCCAAAAGATAATTTAATTATCGATTTAGGACCCGAAAGATGATTTGTCAATCCTGGATCCGAAAGATCAAACAATTTTCAATCCAGGACATAATATTGAGGTCATGAATTGAGAATTGTATAATCATTCAGGTCATGAATAGAAAATTTTTGTGATCTTTCGGATCCTGAATTGAAAATTAATCTTTTGGATCCTAAATCGATAATTAAATTATCTTTCGGATCCTAGATCGATAAAACTTATAAAATCTATTTAAAAGTCTAAAAATACAAACTATATATTTTACAGAAAAATTTCGTAAATGTTAAAAGTTTTTTTAGGGCTGATATCCCTAAAATTTAGTAGTGATACTAGTGGGTTTTTCTCATTTAAATGAGACTTCTTTGACCGGGTTTTCACCAAATAGGCTACCATACTACTTCGATTTATGGGCATCAATTAATTGGGTTGTAACAATCAATTCTGAATTCAATTTTAATTTGATAACTTCGCCCAAATAATTTTGGGCACCAATATTAACTTTATAAACTTTAGGTATTTTTACAAAATTAAATAGATGTCAAAAATCAAAATGACAATTATTATTTTTATTAATAAATAAATCAAATTTATAATTATTTAAATCGGGATTGAGTAACTAGGGTTCGACTTAGAGTTTTTTAAACATTGACAATGAGGTACGGTTAGACTATAACACTTCAAATTTTAATAGGGGGATTAGTATCTGTATTTGGTATATACTGTTTGATGATAGTGTACATAGGAAAAGACATAGACTGATTAATTTGTGGGCTCATAGTGTCTTGATTGTGACATATTTAGCAAATTTTACCTAATGGATTTATGTCAATTGTTGCACAAATATTTAATATATGTGGTGCAAATTATGCATAAATAAGAAATAATTGATCACCTATTCTTTGAAAAAGAAATAATTGGTTATAGACTAATGGTCTTGTTTTAATCATAATTAATCATTTGTCCCACCTCTTCCCCAACCTTGCACTTGATAATTGATAACAACAAGCATCCTACCATATTCATTTATTTGTTATTGTTTAGATCCAATAACTTTTTTCTTTTTTACAATAAAAAGTAGGAAAATTGTTGATTTAGGACTCAAAAGATAGTTTAATTATCGATTGAGGTTCTGGATTGAGAATTGTATAATCTTTTGAATCCTGAATTAATAATTATTGTGATCGACCGTGAATTAAGAATTAATATTTTGGATCCTATATCAATAATTAAACTATATTTCGAGTCCCGGATTGATAAAACTCGAAAACTATACCATCTAATTTTCCGATAAAGCGGATATACTAAATAATTGGATATAAAATATATGTTCCAAACAAATTTAATATTAATTAAGAAAAATTAAATACATGTTTTAAATAAACATGGGTCATTAATGTAACAATTAGTTGAAGTATAATACAAATAGCAGTAAGAGTGTAATTGAGCCGAATACTGTCTTGCTTAAATTAAATTTGTTTATCATCGAACCGAACTTTGAACATTTTTATTAAATACTTTGAAGTTCATAAATTTAGTCGAACATTATTCGAGCTTAAACGAATTTCCTAAATTTAGATTGTATTTAAAATATTTTACAAAGTATTATTTTAATAAAAAATTCTTATACTTAAATTCAAATTTTCTTACAACTACAATAATTTATTATCTTTATTACTCCTAAATTATGAAATATTAATTTTATAAAATTAATTAGTTTAATACTAATTTTAGTCAATGGGCTTGTTTACAAACTCATACGATAAATCGAGTTACCTTGAAGCAAGTTAGTTTCACGAGTTTAAGAGTTAGATATTATAGAACTTAAGTTTGATTCGTCAAATAAAATGAGTCTTGCTAGAAAAGCTCGAATTAGGTTTCATCGAGTTAAAATTCAAGTAGTTCATGAATATTTTGATTCGTTTACGGGAAATTATAAGAATGACAATTCTACCCTTCCTCGCAACGCGTCAAATGAACTGCGAGCTATGTATGAAGCTTCTGAGTCCACACAAATTTCAAAAGAAACCGTCTTTTTTTTCTTCCCCATTCAACGGCCCCCCTCCCCCAGCCCAGGGGCAGGGACCCCCATCTATAAATAAACCATCTCTGCGAGATACCACCCAGCTCAGTTCGACTCAAATTCATCCACGCAACAACAGCTAAGAAGATAACTCACTCTGGCATTTCGTCGAACACATCATGAGCAAGAAACTCTTGCTTGCTTCCCTCACAATGCTCACCTTTTTCTTCACTCTCCACGCCCGGAATAACCCTTCTCCCGCCTACCTGGACCCATCGCCAAGTCTGAGGTCTCGAGCGCTGCTCCAGAATCCAGCACCAGAGATAACCATAGCGGAACCGCCGTCCTCGGAAGAAAGAGCTGACGAGGACGAAGGGAGAGAAGCCGCGGCGGAGGCCCCCGGGGAGTGGGAGAGCAGGAAGATCGGGAAGCACCGGTCGTCGGATAAGTCGGTGGCGGGCGGCGGAGTCATTATCGGCGGCCTCGTCACCGCCATCTTCGCCGCGGTTTATTGCTATATTCGGGTGACTAGAAGAAAGCTCGTCGACAGTTTAACCTGAGTTTTTTTTGCTCCGATGAGAGATGTGATTTTTTTTTTTTTTGATAGTTAAGAATGTAAAAATATAATAGTATTATTGAATCCGAAACATAATTTAATTAGTCGAATTAGTCGATTATGAAGTTTTGAGTTATATTTCTGGTCTTTGTTAATGAGAGTTTTTTTTTTTTTTGAATATAATGTGAAAAAAGTGTATTTATCATAAAGTTTTATTTTTAAGAAGATTTTATACGAACTAATTTTTGTTATGGGATTTTATTCTATGTTTTAATTTCTATCACTTAATTTTTTCTAACTCAAAATATTAAATTGATGCTAATTCATAAGTTGTATTTTGTATGCTACTGACGTCCAATCACTTCGAATTTGTTGAGTTTCAATTAGTTTTGGAAGCGAAACTAAAAACATAATTTTTTATGAGTGGAATTTATTAATACCTATTTTATTATATGCATTATGAAAATACCAAAAATATTATATTGATTCACAAAATACCTACTGTATATTCTGACATTTTTCTGAATTTTATTATTGAAAAAAGAGAAGGTCAGTATCGGATCTTTATCGAACCAAGATACAGACCCGACGCCGACCAACCCAATTCCACATTCCCCACACACAAAGACCCACTCCCCACCCCACCCACACCGACCCACATTCCCCTAATATTATTTATATACATTATTATACTACTATATATAAATAATATACTAATTATATATAAATTTGATCTATTCACACATATATATATATATATATATATATATATATATATATATATATATATTAAAACTTATAAATTATTAAAAAGTTTGGTGATGTGATTGTTGGTGATGATTTTATTTTCATAACAAAAAAATTAATCTCATTAATGGGTATTTCTCGAATGTGTTTAATGTTTTAGGTATTTTCATAATGTGTTTAGTAATTTTGGGCATTAAAAATATTTTTCACATTTTTTATTCATGTATGAATGCTAAAGCGTTACATGAAAAATAATGTATGAATTAATGTCCTTTTAATTCCATCAACGATGAGAGTTGAAATTAAATGATTGAATTGAAATGTAAAATAAAATCTATAACGAAAATAATTTGAGATATAGTAAGACAGTTTTGTATTAAAGGGTTTGTATTGTTGGTAAAATGATCTCATATAGTATTTTTATTTTCTGAAATTACAAAAATAACTGGTTTGTAATTAGAAAAAGAATATTTTATTTTGCTAATAAATTTTTAAATTAATATTTATCGACGATAGTGAACAAATTGAAATCGAAGTGACTATTAAATTGTTTATCGTTGAAGTTTTAACACTATTAGAAAACATTGCAATTAGGGGTGTAATCGAACGGAGTCGAGTCGAGTAGTGTCGTATATAAGTTTGACTCGTTTAGTTTCGAGTCGAGCTTCGAGCTTTTTTATCGAATACTTTGATGTTCGCAAACTTTATCGAACTTTTATTGAGCCTAAACGAATTTTCTAAATTTAGAATATATTTAAGATTTTCATTATTAATTTGAAAAAAAAAAGTAATTTATTCAAAAATAATATTATATTCATGCTCAAATTTTAAATTTATTTCATTATTATAAAGATTTATCATTATTGTTACTCTTAAATCATTAAAATATTAATATTATAGAAATAATTATTTTATATTTTATAATAATTTTAGCTAACGAGCCTGCTCACGAGGTCACAAGTCGAATACTATGATGCTCAAGTTTGATTCATTTAATAAACGAGCTTTACAAAACGAACACGAACGAACTTTTATCGAATCGAGATTCGAGTAGCTCACAAATAGTTTGGTTCATTTACACTCCTAATTGCAATAAATACATGTAGATTTATGTTAGGATACTAATGTATCATATTTATTCCCTCCGTTATATTTCAATTGACTCACTTACTAAATTGAGCGTCCCAATCGAATTAACTCATTTCTAAATGAGATAATTTTTTCACATTCGATAATATGATATTAATTTCACTTATACTCACAGTTTTTAATTCTTATATCAAAAAGAAAATAGTTAATTTAATTGGGAGATAGGAAGTATAAGTTTGATATGAATATTTTAAAATTAATTATAGTATGAGTAATTATAAATAATTCTGACCAGATTTTGTTCCTGGATATGGGCGGCGCCGCCGCCGGTGGGGTGACAAAATTTGTTATTATTATGACACGTAGTTCTTGTCCAACGGTATGGGAACAGTGATATTGTTTAATATTGTTGGCTTATCATTTTTTTATAATTTTTTAATTTTTCTTGTTGAGTTGTTTCTTTCATTCTTTGACAATCTATTTTGACGCCCATCATTTTCCCATTAATTTTAGAAATAATAGGCAATCAAATTCATTTTTTTTTTATTTTTTAACTTTAGTATGCTTGCCGTCTTCGGTCTTTGTCTAAAATATGCATTTGAACAAATAGATATCACCTTTACAATTTTATGTAAGGAATTTTATCGATCTAGACCCGAAAGATAGTTTAATTATCGATACAGAACTTGAAAGATTAATTCTTAATTCACGACTTAAAAGATTATAAAAATTCTCAATTCAAGATCCGAAAGATCATACAATTCTAAATTCAGGACCTCAATATCAGATTCTGGATTGATAATTATTTGTTCTTTCGGGTTCTGAATTTATAATTAAACTATCTTTTAGGTCCTGAATCAACAATTCTCCTCCATATCAGAACCTGGATTGAGAATTATTTGATTTTTCGGATTCTGAATTGATAATTAAACTATTTTTTGGTCATGAATCGACAATTCTCCTCTATTAGTCTTATTTTGACCGGGCACAATAATCAATGTTTGTGACTGTAGTGAAATTAATATATTATTGATGTGAGATGATTTTTTTTTTTCTGTTTTAGATAATGAGACTAGTGTAAGAGAACAGAAAATGGAAAATGAGACTATGAAGTATGACGGAAGGGGTATTATGTAATAACGTATAACGAATTTTTTTGAAATTATAACTTAAATGTTGTTTGAATTTGAAAAGATAGGTGTGAATGTGGGTGTTAGATAGGATATGGTGGGTGACTTTTTTGGAGTTTGAGTTATGTGGAAAAAGTAATGTGTTTAAGCGGTGACGGTGATGAGTAAAGTGGTTTTCCAATTAAATTTGGTGTTCTTCACTACTCAGAAAAATATAGTGACAGAAAACATTTTATCTATATTTAAAAAATTATTATTTATTTAAACTCACGCACCTAAATATTTATGGTGAAACTCGAACCTATGGTCTATTGGATTTGGTCCAGACAAGGTAATTGCAGCTTATTACGAACTAATATTGTGCTTTCCAGTTATTAACAAGATGGCCAAGAAAGGTTCCTTAATAATATGTTTAGAAATGCGAATAATATCACATGGCAAAAACTTGCGTTAGACACGCCTAAACGGTTTAGGCGAGTTTTATCCATACCCAAACGTGTTCACTCATTCCAAATAAGGTTTATTAATCCCCAATTAGGATATATTATATGGGTTTGACTTGGGTTAATGGATAAAATCCGCCTAAGGTCTCAGGTTAGACACGCCTAAACGGTTTAGGCGGATTTTATCCATTAACCCAAGTCAAACCCATATAATATAT
>JAPKLW010000918.1:68933-84893 GCA_026898455.1 Plectranthus barbatus | reverse complement strand
GTGATCTGAAGTTCAGCCTCTCTGTTCAAGCATGACTTCAACTTAGAATTGTTGATATTGATTTGAAAATGTTTGAATATTCTTCCTGCAAGCAGGAGCAGAAGTTTATTTGATTCTCTCTCTTATGTAAGAGAGTTAAATAGGGCAATTCCTTCAGGTGATTCTTTTTGTACGTAGAATAACCTTTCCAGAAGAGATCGGTTCTGCTCCAATAGACTTAAAATACTTGAATACTTTGTTGGGTTCAGAAATTTCTGATAATTAATTTCTAGTATTTTTCTTTTTCTTTCTGACTTACCATGCCATTCATTAGTTAAACCTTTCTCTATTTTTTTTATAAAATTTTTCTATGAAGGGAATTGAGCAGTTTCAACAAGCATTGAAAATCTCCCCGCAAAATGCTTCCGCATATTATGGGCTTGCTTCTGCTTTACTTGGTTTAGCAAAGGAATGTATCAATTCGGGTGCCTTTAGGTGGGGAGCTTCAGTCTTAGAGGTTAGTGTCTCAGAATAAGGTCTTTTGCATGTGATTATTGAAATGACTATTAAGCTTGCTGAAATGAGATTCGACCTGATTCCAGGAAGCGTCTGAAGTGGCCATGCGTGGCACATCTTTTGCTGGTAACTTTTCATGTTCATGGAAGCTACATGGAGATATTCAGGTATAAAATTATGAAATACTTAATATATATATATATATATATATATACTGGTTTTGTACTGTTAATTATTTATAGTTTAATGAGCTGCGAGCAAATAGAACACCTTTCAGGACTATCAATACCATGGCATGAATCGTAATGAACTTTTGAGAATGACTTCTGCATTTTTTCTCTAAGCTTATGTATGCCAGATGCTACCCATGGATGGAGGAAGCCAGTCCTGGACACGCTGATGAGATAACTTTCAAATCTTCCATCAGTACATGGAAAAAGACATGCTTTCTCGCTTCTAGAAACGCTAGTCGCTCCTATCAGCGTGCTTTGCACTTGGCCCCTTGGCTAGCTAATGCATACATTGATGTTGCTATAGCATCTGACCTATGTTTGTCTTTTAAAGAATCTCCAAAAGTGGATCTGAATGTTTGGTAAATATTTGTTTCCATAGCATGGATTGGAGTGTATATGTCATTGGTCTTACTTTTCTATTCAAATGTCAAACAACCAGGCCTGTTGCTGAAAAGATGTGCTTTGGTGGTATATTGCTTGAGGGTTATAACGATGAGTTTTGGGTTGCATTGGGATGTTTATCTGATAATATCGCATTGAAGCAGCATGCTTTGGTACGTGGGCTACAATTAGATGTATCTCTTGCAGTTGCCTGGGCATACCTTGGTAAGGTAATTACTGATCTAAGCTCTAACAGTTAGGTCGCTGCAGAACTGTTGTTGGGACGACCTATATATTTAGCTTGTGATATGATGTTAATAAATTATCCTTGTTTATTACTCTATATTCAAAGAACTTGATCAAATAGTGTTTCCTATTATATATCTTTGAATTCTCTGCGTGTGCATAATATAAACCATGTAGTCCTTATAAAGGTCTCATTATTTGACTTTTACAGCTCTATAGACTGGAAGGTGAAAAGAAATTGGCCCAGCAAGCATTTGATCGTGCTAGAAGTATAGAACCTTCACTGGCACTACCATGGGCAGGCATGTCAGCTGATGCTGATGCAAGGTAAATCTAGATTAAAGAAGACCACTAGGTAGGGTAGAAATTATGACCTCTGGAAAATTCCATGCAAAGTCTGACTTACTTATGGTTTTCTGTCTCAGAAAGTTTGAGCAGAATGAGGCATATGAGTGCTGTTTACGTGCTGTACAGATATCCCCGGTATGATATGCTCTACCCATCTTTCTTCCTGGCGTTCTTTGTGGAAGCAACACATAATGAAGAATTTTTATGGATTTATATTTTTAGGTGTTGTATTATATTACTATTTAAGTGTACTATTGGCAGCCTTTGTCTTTCCAGGCTGAAAATGTAATCATTAAACATTTTCAGAAGTGCACTGATATCTGTTGTGGTGGTTAGGTTGCAGAATTCCAGGTTGGTCTTGCGAAGCTTGCATTATATTCTAATGAGTTGTCATCTTCAGAGGTACTCAGCAATAATCTCTTTGCAGAAGGTTTTCTTTAGTGTTCATACTGTTTTATTGAAAAGGTGATGTTGAAAGTGTAAACAGATACAATTTTTAATGGCTTTTGCAGGTCTTTGCAGCCATCCAACAGGCATTACTGCGTGTTCCACACTATCCCGAGTCGCACAATTTGAATGGTCTAGTGTGTGAATCAAGATCTGATTATCACAGTGCTGCTGCCTCCTACAGGTTGGCACGATGTGCTTTGAAATCTTTTGCAGAAGAGACATCAGAATCTCATATACATGATGTGTCCATCAATTTGGCACGATCACTTTGCATGGTAACCCATTTAGTGTATTAATAGTTCAAGATGCTCTTTCATAGCCACATACTCCTTTACATAAGTCTGTCCTTATTCTGGCAATTATTTCTGATGTTGCTTATGTAACTCCTTTTTCTATTTAGGCTGGAAACGCAAGCGATGCAGTTGAAGAATGCGAAGACTTAATGCAAAAAGGTGTGATTTATGTCTGGAGTAATTTGCATTTCTACTCTAAAATCTGCGGGTTTTCTTTAAGTTTCATATTTCTGGAAAAGAAGGTGAATCAAGTATATATTTCGAACTGATTATTTTTCATCTATTGGTAAAAAAAGTTCATTGTAGTGGATTGTGTGTTGAAATAAGACTGAGACTTGGAAGTCATTGCGTGCTTTCACTGACATGCTTCCTTAATTTTCTAGGACAGCTCGATCCTTTGAGTCTGCAGATATATGCTCTATCTTTATGGAGACTGGGAAAGAATGATATGGCTCTCTCTGTCACAAGATCACTTGCTTCAAACATTTTATCCATGGAAGAAAATCTTGCTGCTGCTTCCATTAGCTTCATCTGTAGATTGCTTTACAATATCTCCGGACAGGAATCAGCAATCACAAGCATTTTGAAAATGCCCAAACAACTTTTTAGCAGTTCAAAGATTAGCTTTATTATTTCTGCTATTCATGTTCTGGACCCAAAAAATCAACTTGAGCATATTGTTTCCAGCAGCCGTTCCTTTCTCAAATCCCATGAAGAAATTATCTCAATGCACATGTTAGTTACACTTGGTAAACTAGTAAGTTCTGAATATATATGGTCAATTGATGCTTATTGACTTCGTTTATAGCCACAGTAATTCAATCATTTGTATTCTCAGCTGAAGGACGGAAATGAGTACTCCCTTGGAATTCAAAGTGGAGTATATCACCTTAGAAAAACACTTCACATGTTTCCTAACAGCAGTTTGTTGAGGTAAATGTATTGGCATCATATACTTTTTTTCCCCGATATATTAAGCTTGAAATAGATCATATATGCTGATTTTGCAACTCAAAACTACATTAAAAATTTTAGATATGTTGCCTTTCTTTTTTTTTTGGCTGACAATTTTGAATAGCGACAAAGCTTGCAGTGCATGCTGGGAATTCATTACCACAGATATGTTTAACGAGTGCTATTTAAGAATAATGAAAAGGAATGGCTATTCTGAAGTATCAGCTATTCACCATTTAAACTTATCTATGGACAAACAAGCTCACCACTTTTTTCATTGAAATCCTAAAAAATATTAAAGTATCTGTTGTATGACGCATAAGTGTGATTTGGTCCTCTTTGTTTTGACTACATGGATTGCCTTTTTTAAAAAAATAAATAAATTGTGGTGTCCCTTCTTTTCCTCGAACCCATGAACAATTTCATGAGTAAAACGCTTAACCACTATGCTTTGAGGTAGGGGACACATGGATAGTCTTTTTTACTTATGAAGTTCGACTCTTTGTTTTTCTCTTTTTGTATGTTGCGTATTTCAGTTTTCTTCTTTAATATGCATTTTCTTTGGTTATTTCCTTTCATCTTCTCATTTATTTTGGTTGTTGTGGGCATGGGTTATGGAGCCTATTAATACCTTTTCCCATCAATCATCATTTTATCATCTGTAGTGTAAACTGTCATAAATTTATTTGTTATGGTTTATATTCCAATCCATAGTTGCAAACTCCAAATAAATCATCTTTAAAACCCATGAATCTTGTTAAGTTATCTTGGTTTGGACTAACATTGTTATTCTTTTTTTCCAGACCCGCACTGCTAGGATTTTCCATACCTCTTACTGTAATGCTCATCTGATTTGGCTTGTTGCTTGCAGAAATCTTCTTAGTTATCTCTTACTGTCAAGCAAAGAATGGGGAGATCTTTGTCTTTCAACCAGATGCTCTTTCCTAGACTTGTCTGACCATCAAAAGAAAGACGGGTTCAAATCAGCATACGAGATCCTTGGTGCTGGAAATGTTGCTTGTTATGGCGTCGGAAGATCAAACCAGAAGTTTCCATTGCCCACCTTTGGTCATCAACGCCATTCTGGATCTAGGGTCATCCAATTGCTGCAGAAGTATATTTCTTCCTGGCCCTCGACCTTGAGTCTTTCAACTGTTTGTTCATATATTGTCCTAAATTAGTCTAGATTGGGCTGCTTTCTCTCGCAATCCATTTTTTTGAAGAATTTGGCTAATTTACAGGTATTTGCATCAAGAGCCTTGGAACTTCAATGCAAGGTATTTGCTTACATTGAACTGCTTACAAAAGGCTCGTGAAGAAAGATTTCCTCAACATGTTTGCCATGTTGTAGAACGGCTAACAGCCGTGGCTCTGTCTAATGATGTTTGCTCGATCAAAGATGTGTCGCGGAAATACCAAAAGTTCCAGCTTCTTCTCTGTGCTGCCGAGGTTAATCTGCAGCAGGGCAAAAACAGTGAATGCTTCAAATTCCTGAAAACTGCCTTAGGCTCTTCACTCCATAGTAGCTATCTCTTTTTCGCACATTTGCTACTTTGCCGTGCATACGCTGCCGAGGATGATATTGCTAACCTAAGCAAAGAATACAGAAATTGTTTGGAGCTTGGAACTGATTCTCATATCGGCTGGATTTCCCTAAAGTTTATTGAATCTAGATACGGGCTACAAGAGGATTCATCCACCATAGCTCTGAAATTTGAGAACTGCTCCAAAGATATCAAGATATCATGGAATTTGTGGATGGCTGTGTTTGATTTGGTCCAAGGCTTGATTTCTATCTGGTTTGGTGATTTTGCTGCGGCTGAACAGTTCTTTTCTCAAGCATGCTCCGCAGCCGATGATCAGAGCTGTTTCTTTCTCTGTCACGGTATGAGCTCTTGTCGTTTTGCATTTGAATTAGGGGAAAATTATGAAAAATACCCAAATATTTTATTTTTCTTGAATTATACCCTAATGTTTATTTTGTCAACTAAAAATACCCCCACTATGAAAAATGCCTTCTACTATGAAAAAGACCCGATTGTTTTTCTTATCACTGAATTATACCCTAATGTTTGCTTTTGTGAATTAAAAATTAACACTCAATCGTTAACACTGTTAAATTTTTGATAATCATATATTAAATAATATGTGACATTTTTTTTTGGTTATATATGTGGCATATATTGTATTAAAATTAATATATGATTCATCAGAATTTTGACATTGTTAGGCAATGTATAGTATTTTTAATTGACTGAATTAAACATTGGGGTATAATTAAGTTTTACGAGAAATTTTAGGATATTTATCATAGTGTAGGGTATTTTTAATTAACAAAATGAAACATTAGGGTATAATTCAAGAAAAAGAAAACATTAGTTGACCAATACTTTAGAGTATTTTTTATAGCTTCCGAGTTGTACGACAGTTCTGTGAATATCTCCGATTTGTTCTAGATCAATTAGCCTCAGTGCCATTTACGCGCATCGTGTTGATTAACTCAGGTGCCGTTTGCATGGAGCTAGCCAGACAGAAGTGCGAGTCACTCTATATAACTCGTGCCATAACAAGTCTCAAGAAAGTGAAATACACATCTGAGCTCTTGCCTATGGTCTCACTGTTGCTGGCTCAAGCAGAAGCAAGCCTTGGCTCAAGACCCAAGTGGGAAATCAACCTCCGCGACGAATGGCTTTCGTGGCCACCAGGTTTTGTTTCTTTCTTACAATGGTCTCTTTCTTCTACTGTGCTGCATAAGGTCTTAGGAGTGAGTATTCAGTTATTTTGGTCGATTTTAAGCATAAAATTACCTAATTAATTTCAGAGACAACTGAAATAAGTTAACCGAAATTTAATATAAATTTAATAATTTAAATAAAATTTAATTATCTTAAAGCATACACATGTAACACATATTTATTAAAGATCTAACACAACATATTTAATAATAATTTTATAATAAAATCTTTAAAACTTGCACATATAAAATATTAGCAATCTAATCATGATAATATAATTAAAAAGTAAAATAAAATATAAATACATCTGTAAAATTCAGTTATTTCAGCTTTATGGTTATTCTCGGTAAAAAATTGAACCGAAAGTCGAAATAAATGAACCAAAAATACCGAAATTTGTTCGATTCAATTTTTGTTTTTTTTTTTTTTCGATTTCTTGCTCATTCCTATCAGTAGGAACAGGCAACGTTGTATCGATCATTATATGAATGTCATCGTCATTACTTGCAGAAAATCGACCTGCTGAGCTATTGTTTCAAATGCATTTGCTGCTTAGACAGTCGTCTCGTGGTGTGGATTCTGTGCGATGGATTCTGCGTGCGATCCATCTGAATCCGTCGTGTTGGAGATATTGGAAGTTCTTGTTCAAGGAGATGAGCATCTAACTCATGATATGAGAATTTCAGATTATTGCAGCTCAAAATCAAATCTCATTCCTCAGTTTCATTTGCTGTTGTGTTCGAATCGAGGCCTTAGGTTTAAGAATTTTTGTCAATCTCCCTTGCAGATGTGCATGTAATTCGAAGATGAGATCACATTTCTCATGTAATGCAATGCGGATAAACTAGATTTTTTTAAAAAAAATTTAAATTGTACTAAAATATCCAATATTTATATTAACATTATGTATGGTTAAATTCTCCCTATTATTATAATTATTAAAGCTAATCAAACTATCAAAAGCTTATTATATATATATAGAGAGAGTTTTGATCGTATAGTTTGTGTTAAATAAGAATGAATCTTATCCATTGGATTGAAAGCATCAATAGTTGAGATTACATAAAATATTGAAAAATTAAACATAATTTTCGTTTGTGCTTAATTGTTTTATAAATCGTGCCTAATTGAATTAAGCATAATTTATATAGTAATTAAACATGAAATTTGAAGGAAAAAAAATCTCAACCATTAATATTTTTAAATAAATAGCGTAGATTCATTTCTATTTAGCTAATTTTTAGTGTGGAGTCAGGATTCATTCCTTAAAATGAATAAGATTTATTATTTTTTCTCACATGATCTTATCTTTATACATACTAACTGAAGTTACTGAACACAATCAAATATCTTTCTCATGAAAATTTTTTCTCATCAGATCTACTCCCTATATAAATATATATAGTATAAAGTAAATAGTTTTTCATTCAAACTAATTTAATACACGAATTTGTCCACAAACTCACGAATCAAGTTTTGCTCATTTAGTAAAAGAATTTTACTAACGGCTCAAACGAACTTCTATTGAATCAAGAGCCGAGTAGCTCGTCTCGGCTCATTACTCCTAGAAAATGCATGAACTACTACTTGTACACAATTAGAACTGCTACAATCTACAATGAGTCTATCCACACCAGGAGTCTGCTACACTAGCTTGTACATATTGCAGCTGTCTGAAACTTCATCCTTCTTCCCAGTCGATGTCATCCTCCTCATCCTCTGAAGGTTCAGCTTCTTCATTTAGGTCATTCACTTTGAACTGTTTGGTTGGGCCACCTGAAAACAGTAGAAAACATCCATCAACTTCTGCATAAATCATCAAAATTCATGAGGAAATACTCAAGAGTTGAATGGAAATGGATCAAAGTAGGAGAATTGTCGATTCAAGACCCAAAATATAATTTAATTATCGTTTCAGGACTCGAAAGATGACTTCTTAATCCAGGACTGCAAAGATCATGCATTCAGGTCCTGAATTGAGAATTTTTGTGATCTATCTTTCAGGTTCTGAATTGAGAATTAATCTTCCAAGTCTTGAATCGATAATGAAACTATCTTTTGGGTTCTAAATTGATAAAACTCCATAAAAGTAATAGTGATTTGATTTACCAGCTGGGAGAGCCTCCTCCCATACACCCCCCTCTTCAAAAGCTTCGTGGCGTTTCGACTTCATGCCAACTTGCCGCTCAGAGGTGGTGTCGCAAACTTCATTGGAGATTATGCCGACGGCCGACTCCTGTTGCTTTATTGTCTCTTCTTGCTGGCGTTGCCGCAGAAGTAGAGCAGCATAATAAGCTTTAAGATATTCATCCTGAAAACAAAGAGGTCAAGAAGTTCGTGTGAAATGGAAGAGCAGAAACAAATAACAAGTTTTTTCATGAATGGCAGACCTGGATGGCCTTTTTGTCATCATTTACAGTTGACTTCTTGTCATCGTAAGCCTCAGGTGCTGCCAAAGCAGCACTTGTTTTTACGTCTGATTCATTGGCCGTCTTTCCACGTTGCTCTTTTGTGAGGTTCATACCTTCCTTTATCATCCATGGAGGCAACACTTTCACAGGTGCGCTTGCATTTTCTGATTTCGCATTTTCTCCCTTTTCATCAATGCCAGAAAAAGCAACTTCAACCTGTCATAGTTAGGTTTTGAGCTTTCAGTGATTGAAGTTTCTCATAGAGCACAGAGTTCATTGCGCAAACTGCAGTAGCCTAGACCAAGTCATTTTCGCTCGAAGGATTGAAGAGCACACATGCAATGCACCAATTACTCAAATTAATAGGAGTTTCCTTGAAGTAAACATACTTCAATGTTCATTTAGGCAAAGGTAGAATAGATAGATGAACATTATAAATGTCTATTTATAGGCATCTCTCTTCAACCTACGTCTACATTATTTCATTTTCTTAATTAAGAATTATATACAAATCCCACAAATATATTGTTCAAGAGATTGAGCTCTGTTGTATGCGTACACAGAAAACTACATGCTGAAAAAATGATCAAGTAGACTGAAGGACTTGAAATGAAGGATATTCCGGTAGCATATCTTCACCCGGGTCAGCAATCAATTTATTTGACCCATCTTTTATAGCAATGCGCGATAGGAAACAAGACTTCGCAACAAAAGGCAAGAAGCTAAGGGGCCTACCTTAGTCTCCCCAACATAAGGCATGGGAGTCCCACCAAAACTAAAACCCTGAGACGATTTGGAAGGGTCAATGGCATTTGGGTCACCATTGGCAGAACGCGCAGCATTTGCTCTAGCTTCCCAAGCTTGAAGACTTCCGAATTCAGGAACAGGCAAATCCTTAACCCTAGCAAGTTGATCAATGAGAGGTTTGAGCTGCACCTGTACCCAAGCAAACTTCCATAGTTCATTACAATGACCATCTATGAGGCACAATTGCAAGATTTTGTTAATTTTATGATAAATGACGAGGATAAGAATTCATTGGCTTTTTGAAAATCCGTTTATGTGCAAATTACCATACAGAGTAGAGTAGAGCAATAGGCAGTATCAAACTCTGTACTGCCAAAATGTTAAAATGTATGTATATCTATTGCAATGATTAATGAATCCTCTGAAATGAGAATGACCAATCAAGTTCAGAATGGTAAACTACAAAAACAAAAGTTATTATTCTTCATTTTCTAGGTTGTACTTTTTGACAGGGAAAGAAATGGAAAGAAAATCGCATAATAAAGAAAACCTCAAAAGTCATTTACAGGCAGCTATGTGTTAAAAATTCAATTTTAAGGCATTCAGGTGAAACTTGAGCACAATAGGAAATGAATAGCTAATGTAGTCGCATAAAATTATAAGCAAGCAATACTATCCATCTCAAGACGGACAATCCTAACCTAGCATTGACTGTTACAAAGAGGCATTGACAGCTGAAGCTTCTTTGACAACAAACCTGTCTAAAGAAGATTTTTTTATAAATTACTGATTTTGAATTTAGGAAAATGGAAATTTGATAGCAACTGCCCAGCTGGAAAGTATTCATCAAGGTGCTTGCATAATTAAATGACTCAAATGCAGAAAATTGAGGCTTTCCTTTCTTTACAACATGAGACCATATTAGAATGATATAAGTTCAGCTGCAAACCGACAAAGAGAGAATTAAACTACAATGGGGACAAACCTCCATCTTTGATAGCATGTCTTTTATTTTTTCGTGACGTCGCCTTCTTGCATTATCATCTCCATCTACTAGTTCTTGACCAGCGAAATTATCACTTTCAGCTGCAAGCACTGCATTGCAGCTTTCACAATGGAAGTACTCATCATATGGTGAGATCAACCGGAGTGCATCAAGAGCAGTGTATCTGGAGTTCAGTTTAAGTAACGTATCAAAACCAAGTAAAAGACAAAAGTCCAAAAACTTTTTCAAGTAACAGATACCTTTTGCTACAACTGGGGCAAATATACTCCTGAACAGTGTTCTTGCTCTCCAGTTCATCCTTCAGCTTTTTCTTCATTCGCTGTAATCTGTACCTTACCACATCATATATCTGCAATAAATAATTAGATTAGATAGCTCATTTAACAGGATGGTACATACATCTAACACACTCCATCTTATGACTAGGTAAGTGATGGTCAACATATTGTACTTGGAAATTGAATAGTTTGTTTGCCTATACTTTCAGATATTCAAGCTCGAATAGTGGGCGCACAATTCATAGTACTATAACTAGCAATCAAATCCAAAGAACAGAATCCAAGAATAAATATCAATTTTCTATATGCTCTTGTTTGCTTTCACTATGCAACATCAACAACCAAAGTTCCTCTGGCCACATTATCTTCTTGACAATTATCAAACATACTTCTATAGGTTGGTAGTTTTCCATAGACAGCTACATTTGTATCCTTTTGACAACTGAAATATGTTATAACTATAAATAGATAGAAAGTCACATTTATGCAGAATGTACAATTGAACACACAACATAATATAGTATCAATTTGTGGTAACATGAGGAGCCAACAACCTGTGCATAATCTAGACAGCAATAGGAGTGCGTATGCATCTTTTGTTTATCATCGCCTTCCCTTCCAAATTGTTGACCATCAACAGTGGCAGCAACTGCAGCATTGTATACTTTTGCACCCTTTGCAGTCTGTAAAGGATAGTAATACAGATAAGAGGGCAAAGAACAAGATTAAATGATTTAGGAGAATTTCCTACAGAAGCCTATTAGCACAAGTCTATAATTAAAGAAGTTACATTTTAACACCAAGCATATACCTTGATGAAATGATTGCTAAAGATTAAAATGAAACCAAAAGATTGTTTCACGAAGATGTGGAATATATCGTCCAAATTTTAATTTCTTAGCGCAAAGAAACGCCAGTGGCGTGTTTTTGGTCCAAGAGGATACCCATTCTAGATCATGTCAAAATGACCCATTACCATACAAAATTGATAATTCTTTCCACTTCAAGAAAGAATGATGATTTACCCCACAAGTTTAAAATATTATCATGAGTTATTGTCCTTAACAATCTGATCTACCTGAGATTTTGATAAGCCACGCACCCTACACCAACAAACATCTTCTTTTAATTGTACAAAAATTTCCTTCAATGAGTACGTAAAATAACTCGTGATCAAGAAATACTTCTATAAAAAAATTCCTTCAATGAGTACGTAAAAAAACACGTGGTCAAGAAATTTGGTTTAATAACTTCATTTTGTCGATATCATTCAGACAAAAAAAGACTGGGGGATTCCAGCTTTAATGAAGGGACAGGCAGGATTTTTTAAAAGAAAAGTGTACCGGTCATGGAATGAGAAATTATTTATAACAGAAATATTGTTATCTATTCTCTTTCTAACTGTAGATTCCGAAGGCAGGTTCATGCATAATGAGCACACACATAAACTATGCAATATTTGGGTCAGAACCATATAATCTAAGAAGAGTGGCAAACCCAGAATTGCATTTACCCGCAACTATTGTTCGCCACACTGTTGAGAATTTGGATTTCAGAAATTTATAAAAATAAATGATGCATGGATTAAAAAATATAGAATAATGTAGGTTGCAAAATGAGTAGTAAATTTATGGTAACAATGAAGAGAAATATGGCATTATATATCTGAGCCATACAAACCTCTTTCCTGTGGTCACGAGTGACCAGTTTTTCTTCTTCAAAGAACTTGAGAGTTCGACGGAGTTGCTTGGTGTGAAGCTTCAAATCCTTAGCCAGATCTTCTTCTCTTACCCACTGACGCCTGTTGAAGAACCAGAGTTGAAGTCACCATACTATGTTTTACATTTGGACAGTTTTTTTGCCTCAAGCTCATGACACAAGGATATATACAAAGTTGAACAGAAAAAGGAAAAAAAAAACACACTTCTCGTAAAGTATTGTAATTTCCTAATACAAAGATTGCATGATGTGTTACATAAATTTAAATCAGTTATCGCGTAGCTCCACTAACGGGCTCTTATGGCAAGGAATCTAGTAAGCATCATGCAAATAGATCAAAACTAAACTCTTTCACCAGTCACGCTGATGGCCCGAGTATGTTTTATCTACACTCCTAATTGAACCAATAAAAATCAAACACGAAAACCCATTATTTCATAAAACAATGAGGAGTAACGGTTCACAACAGCTAAAGTTGGCATATCATTCCTTCGAACGGTAAACATGCAGCTACGTAATCTAGCTAGTTAAACCAGTAAGTGTTTCCATCCTGTCTCTGCCTCTCGTGTACTAAAATATTATGATATTAACCATATGGATACTAACTTGCACAATGCACTCGAACAAATATTCAAGGACAAAATAAGCAAATTGCATAAATACACTATAAAATACAAAAGAAATATTCCATAAAATCTCCAGTAGTTACCAATAAAGCAGGCATATAACTAAATCACCTCGTAAGAGCATCAAGAATGACAACGGCAATCCCCCTGTTGTCGCTTCTTCCCGTTTTCGGCTGGTTTTCTCCTTTCGTGGTTATATCATCGTAAAAAGCCCTCGCCGCAAGTTTCACCAAGCTACTCGTTTACACGACATAAAAGCAATAAACACATAAAGCATGCCGATAAAAAACTCCAAAAACCACACGAAATACAAACGGAAAGCCAAAAAAAAGAAAAACGAAAAAAAAAATGAGCACTTAATCACAGTTGACATGCTTAATACCGGTTGAATGGATCGATGCTACTCATAATTCAGCAAAACTCAGTTGAGTGAAGAATTTTTCTTGCGAGTTGGAACTTCCAAAACTAGCGCGGAATCATGAAGGTTGATATGGAAGTTAGGGATTTGGACAGAGTAGAAAAGGGGATAGTGAGAGAAATTGAAAAGAAATTATGGGGCCAAAAAAAGGAAGCGATTTTTTTTTAAATTTTTTTTATTTTTTGTGATTGGGGATTAGGGCACATGAAAGGATTTAATTGTTGAATGTCGGAATTTATTCAGCATGTTTCGCATGCAACAACCACGTTTCTCTTCAAACTATTTCTGCATTTTTTTTATGCCCATTTTAGAGTGACAAATCATTTTGCGGATTATAATTGAAATATTTTAGATCGAAAAAAATTTAGCTCGAATAATTTTGGGTCGAGTAGTCCAAGAATTTGATAGACTCAGTCCCAAAATCGATGGATTGACTAAATTAACTTTTTATTAATAGTTGTTAACATAATTATATTATCAAAATTTATTTTTAATATTTAAAACAATATTTTAAAATTATGTTTCAAGTTATCGAAATCTGATGTGTTTTGAATTTTTCAAAGGGAATAAGGTTTATACAATTTTTTTTTTATAATTTACAAAATTAAAAGACAAGAGGTAAATATTTAACGACATAAAAAAAACTTATAAAACAATAAAATATAATTTGTGAATTTATTGGCCTCATGGTCATGGGCTAATCCATCAAAATATTAGAACTAAAATTGGTCAAAACCTCAATTGATTAGTCCGATTAACATTCCTAATATTTGATTTGAGAGGGAAAAAAATGATATTATTGCAATTTCAAGAAACTTCTTATCTATATATATATTAAAGTAAGGCCGGATACATAAAATGGTAAGTATTAGTTGCATTAATTAACTGTTTAATTCATTAATGAATAGATGAAATATTCTATAATTATAAATATCAATTATGTACTTCCTTATTTACAAATAGTTGATATTTTGGAAACACATACACATGCATATCTTTAATCATAAATACCTAAATTGTATTTTCTTAAAGAGACACAACAAACAAAATATAATTATATTTATGAAAATTATTTTAGTATATTCTTGATAATATCAATTTATAAGTTTGTTAAGATTTTGAAAAATGTATTGCATAAAAAATAGGTTGATAGCAATAGCACAATTTTTGTTTAGCTTGATTTATTACTTATTATCGGATAATTTAATTAGAATTATTTAAATTTCACATTTTAAGATTGGCCAAAGTCTCAGATGAGACGGTCATCATTTTTATTGTAAGACGAATTTAATGAAATGATGTATTTCTTTATTGCAAATGATGTTTCACCATTTTTAATGTGATATGAGTTTAGTGAAATGATGTATTTCTTTATTGCAAATGATGTATTTCTTTGTTGCAAATAATGTAATTCTTAAAAATGAAATGATGTATTTAACTTATTGAAATGATGTATTAAAGTCCGTCTCACAATAAAAAAATAGTGAGACCGTCTCTCAGGAGACCACTTAACATTTTTGTTGTGTACTATCTCAAAAATTATTTTAATATTAATTTAGTTTAATATATTTATAAAGAAATTAGGAGTACACAAATCAAATCATAAAATTAATCAATATATTTTAGGGAAATATGTATAAATCAATTAAGTTGATTTTTCCTTAATTATCATTTCCCTATAATTAATCTATATACTTTAGGTAAATGTGTATAAATCAATTTGATTGATTTTACTTTAATTATTATTTCCTTTTAATACAAATAAATATAATTACAATCCCATATTTCAAGGAAATTAGGGGTGCACAATATAAATCATAGAATCAATTTATATATTTTAGGAAAATATGTATAAATCAATTAAATTAATTTTTCCTTAAATATTATTTCCCTATAATAGGTGATATATTAAAGAAAATATATATAAATCAATTATATAAATTTTAAGGAATTAGTCCTACACACAACACATTAACCATTTTATGGAAATGATTAAAACATGACAATAATGGGAACAAATCTGATACTTTTATTTTTATGAGTCCTTAAACTATGAAAAATATAATTAAGACTTGGACTCTCTATTCACTCTATAAATATGTGTCCCTTATACACAATCTCATAAATTCTCTATATCATCTCATTTCAAAATTTTAATTAATGCTTCTTAGTTTAGTTTACTATTCTTTTCTTTTGATTATTGTAGATCATATTATTTGGATTGATGTAATGAGTCAAGTACTTTGTAAGAATCTCTTTTGATTATCGTAGATCATATTATTTGAATTGATGTAATGAATTGAGTATTTTGTAAGGAGGAAGGCAAAAATAAGAAGATATATTTGTTTGAAGTTTCACATCTACATGTAAGATCAAAACACCAATTATAATTTGTATGATTCATCATTTTTTTTCTTATTAGGGAGAATAATTTTTGTTATAAAAATTCTCCACACTTTAGTCATTTTTTTTATTTTTTAAAATTTTAAATTCATATAATATAGTTAAACTAATTTAGTGATTCTCTTACAAAAGCAAATATTAGTTGTTGGGGCCAGGCCCACGAGGCCCGGGCCTATTAACTACTTCAGCCCACACGAATGGCCCAGCACGAGGGACC
>JAPKLW010000918.1:33893-68923 GCA_026898455.1 Plectranthus barbatus | reverse complement strand
TCTACACCGAGGAGCTCAAAGCCTCGAGAAAGAGGAGTCGAGATGGTTGGTGGCGAGGAACGTTTGAAGAACGAAACCCTAGCAGCATGGCGGCGCTCGACCGTTGCAGCCCTAACCGCCCCGAGAAATCCGCAACCGCTCCGAAATCAGCGGCGAACCGTTGACGCTCGGCAGCTAGGGTTAGAACCCTCACCCCAGGTCCTATCCTGTCTATAAATAGAGGTTTGGGGCCCCATTTTCGTCATTGAGACTTTCATAGCAAAATTAGCCGAAACTCTGTCAAATTCTCTCTAGACTATTTTCATCATATTCGAGCGATCGAACGCACGCTGTTATATTCATCATATACTTGGTTTTCGTTGATATTTTTCGTTTGATATTCTCTAATTCTCGTTGTTATCATTGTTATTCTAATGAAGTTCTAAGGGCTCCATTTTCATTCGAAATCGAACCTCAACATTAGTTTAACATATAATCACATAGAAATTAGTATAAAGAAAATATTTAAATAAATAAAATACTAAAATAATTATGTCAAATCATAATTTGGCCGAAAATGAAGTAAATCGAAAAGCATGCAACGGAATACAAATGCAACAATTATTTATTTATTTATTATTTTTTAAATAATAACAATGTTATTTTAAAAATAATATTAAATATAATAGATAAGAAAAATGAATGAAACCGAAAAATGGTTGTAATATTTATAACAAACCTTTTTTTCATTTCATTTATTAAGATATTATTTTATTAATCATTGATATTAATAAAAAACTAGATTAAACTATTATTAAATAAGATTACTAATAAAAAAAATTATGAAACTGTAAAAAGGGTGCAAACATAACAATAATTTGATTTTAAATATTGATATTATTGATCATTTGAGATAAAATTAAAAGAGTTAGCATTATTTATTATTAAATAAAATAATAACTAAAAATTTAAATGATTTCCCAAAATAGTCTTAAACAAAATAGCAATTGGTCATGTAAGATCAATTAATATTATCATTTTATTTTTTAATTTAAAATTTTAAAGTATATTAAGAATTTTCTTTTAAAAAAAATTATAAAAATGCTCTCTATCTAAATTTTGAATTTAATTATGTACCTTTAGTATATTAATATTTAAATAATTAATTTATTTCTTTACATAATTTGATGACTATATAGAAGGTTCCCAAAAAACCACATTGAGCACATGGTTTTAGATGATAATTTTTTTTAAAAAAAAGTTATTACAAAAATTCACAATTGCATATAATATTAGTAGAAAATTGGACACATAATTAATTCGCATTTTATTTATGAAAATTAATGAAAAAATCTAAAAAAAATTATGAAGGAATATTAAATCAAATTAATACGAAATAGCAACCGATCATATACGATTGCAATAATTTTTTTTACTTAATTTATTCAAATATTTATTTTTTAAAATCAGTTAGAATATTTATTAAGAAAACTATGAAAAAAATAATATTTTAATTGTGTAGCATAATTGAAACGTTGAACCACATATGATTTCATTAATATTTATTTCTATATTATAAAATTATTTCAAAAGTGTAGTTTAATGGAGGGACAATGTGGAAAAAGAATATTGACATTCACATAAATACAAATCAAAGTAATTTATTTCAAATTGGTGGTTACTGTCTTGATTACTAATCTTAATAACTATTTTTACAAAAACAAGAATGAACTATAATACATCATATTCTAATTACTCCCTCTGTCCCATTGAAGTAGTCTCATTTTCCTTTTTTGTTTGTCCCATTGAACTTTTTCACACTCACCAATAAAATATTAATTTCACTACACTCACAACCTTTAATTTCCGTGCCAAAAAGAAATGAGATTACTTCACTGGGACGGAGGGAGTGATTTTTAAGAACAAAAATATTTTTTTTTTAAAGAATACAAGTTATAGTTATAAATTATTCAATTTTAGTTAAGAACTTAAAATTAAATACTAAAATATAGTATATACCTTAATTGGGTGAGATGAACTGAATTTTTAAAATATTCTAAGCTACGGTAAATTATGATTATAAAAAATATTAAATATAAACTAATAATTTTAGTAATGAAATTGAGAGTGAAACATGAAAAGTGGAACATAGGATCTTATGTGTATAAAATAAAGTGGAAAGAAGAAATAGATGAAATGAATAAATGAGAATTAAAACTTAAGTGTTGATGCTATAATAGTCAACGAGAAAATATGAGTTTAGTAAAGAGGAATTTAAATAGTGAAGTTATTTTGGATAGAAGACATGAACATACAACATATGAAATAAGTATGTTTCTGAAATGATGTAGTATTACTTATGAGGTATATGCATTGTTGGTGATAATTTTTTTTTTGCATGAATACCAACATAATTGAGAGGATTACCTTAATCTCATAAATGGTATTAATAAAGTGTAAAAATCACCACCACATTATAATTTATAATTGAAAATGTTAAAGAGTTGATGAGAGAATGAGATATATATAAATATTGAGCACATTTGAGAGTAGCAAATCAAATTGCATGTGAAGGTATTTGAAATCTAAGCTTGATATGTATAAAGTATGCATGAATGTACATGGTAAAATATTTATCAAATAATGTAAAAAGTAATTTGCATTAGTACATAAATCACGAAAATTTATTTTAGTTCTAAGAAAATGGAGGGAGAAAGAGAAGTGAAAAGTACAAAGTTCAAGATTTTTTAGCAATACAATATTGAAATTCATCACACACTAATAAATAAAAAATTGCATTAACATTAAAAATTATAAACTATGACAAAAAATAATATATGTATATATATTTTGAATTTTAAAGAAAATAATATATAAATGTTTTTTTTAATTAGAAATTAACACGAGCACTTACAAAAATAAAATTAAATTTAACAAATAAACAAAGTAAACTAAATGAATTTCAATATAATATCATATATGTACTATATAAACAATATATTAATTTATATTGTATATGTTGTTATACAATTTTATAATTTACATATTAAAAAATATATATCATTTGTTTATAAAAAAATATCAAACGAAATGATTTCAATACAAATAATTAAAATTCTCACGCATTGTGTGGGGTGCAATACTAGTTGTATAATAAGAGTGGGTCTTCACGTTATTTTGTAAAACATTTATGAGATTTTTTTAGTATAATAACAAATGATATATTCAATAATATATTATTTTATACATATTTCATTGTCTCATATAAATCTTTGTCATATATTATTTATATATGGAGAGAGAGAGACTTGTTGTACCCGATAGGAATATATATATATTTTAAAAAAAAATATGATATTGGCATGTCCATTGCATGCAAATTTAATAATTTAGTTAATTATTTCTCTAAATTAGATCAAATCCCTAAATATTTTTAGTAGATATTTTCCTTTGATGATAAACTCATAATTCAAATAAAATATTCTATGCCATAATCAAATATTAAATAATATTATATACATATTTCATTGAGTCATATAAATCTTTGCCATATATTATTTATATACAAAAAGAAATTTGTTGTACTCGATATGAATATATTTTTTTTAAAAAAATAAATATGATATTGGGTTGGACATTACTTACAAGTAAATTTAATAATTAAGTTAACTATTTCTCTGGCTAAATTATATCAAATCCCTCAATATTTTTATTAGATATTTTACGTTGATGATAAACTTATAATTCAAATCAAATATTCTATGCCATAATCAATCACGGAAAAATATATTATTTATTAAATAAAATATTTTATACATATTTCATTGTTTCATATAAATCTTTGCCATATATTATTTATACATAGAGAGACTTGTTGTATACTTGTACTCAATACGAATATATTTTTTTAAAAATAAATATAATATTACATTGGACACGTCACTTGCAAGTAAATATAATAATTTAGTTAATTATTTCTCTAAATTAGATCAAATCTCTAAATATTTTTATTAGATATTTTCCTTTGATGATAAACCCATAATTCAAATCAAATATTCTATGACATAATCATTCACGGAAAAAAATAGTCAAATCAATAGCCTTGATTTGAATTGAAAATCCAAAAACTGCATATTAAATCACAAATTCCTTCTAAATTCAAATTTTTATATAGAATATTTAATTTAAATTTATATTATCAGACATATTTCTATTATGAGTTGGTCTCCTAAGAGACGGTTTCACCACTTTTTTAATTGTGAGAGTTGAGACGTACCTTAATACATCATTTCAATAAATTAAATACATTATTTCATTTTTAAAAATTACATTATTTGCAATAAAGAAATACATCATTTGCAATAAAAAAACACATAATTTCATTAAATACGCTTCACAATAAAAATGGTAAGACATCATTTGCAATAAAGAAACACATCATTTTATTAAATTCGTCTCACAATAAAAATGATAAGCTGAGAATTTGTCTTTTATTATAACTCAAACTTATAATTTGTCGAACATAGACAAAGCGTCCCGACACAAACTACTTTAATAGTAAAATTATTTGGAGAAATTTAATATTCCTCGATTTCATATTTAAACTATATAGGATAATTGTCAATTCATAACTTGAAAAATTATTGAATTATAGATTTAAGACGTGCAAAATCCTTACATTTTTGAATTGAAAATTTTATAATCTTTCTGATTATAAATTGAGAATTCTTAGGTAATTCAGGTTGTAAATTAAGAATTTATCTTTTAATATTTCATGTCCTTAATTAATAATTTATTTATTTTTCGGGCCCTAAATTAGAAATACTCCTATATAAATCCTAATAAGATTAGGTCAATTCAATTTCACACATTCACGATTTATTTAATCACGAAATCGAAGTTTATTTCTCACACAAATCATCGACTAATATGGAAACACGATCGGCGAAGAGGAGGAAGCTGCACCAGAATCCGCCGCCGCACGGCTGCAACGATGATGATCGCATCAGCGACCTCCCCAACGACATCCTCCACCACATACTCTCCTTCCTGTCGATCAAGTCCGCCGCGCGAGCCGGCGTGCTCTCCAGGCGCTGGAAAAGCATCTGGTATTCCATCCCCGACCTCGATTTCACAACCGTCGACCATCTGCCGGACGAATCCTCCGCAGCCTTCGCCTCGAAGGCGCGGCGGAATACGCGCCAGCACTACGCGCGAGGCGTCGAGATCGCCGATAGGATCACGAGCCTCCTCGAGAAGCATTCCGACATCAGAGTGCTTAGGTTTCGCGCGTACCTCACGTTTTCGCAGCTGTCTACTTTGATCCGCCACGCGCTGAAGCACAATGTGCAGGAGCTCGATATCGAGGTCCACACGACCGGTAGATTGAATTTCCCTCGCAGCGTGATTAGCAGCAGCACGCTTCGCGTTTTCCGATTGAAATCGTGGAATGCTGGTCTCCGATTGCCGCCTCTGCAATTAATGAAGGAAGGATTCCGATCGCTGTCGGAGCTGTCTCTGTCGAACCTCATCCTGCACGATCAGCCGTCGCTCACGAATCTGTTCACGGATTCGTCCTTTCCTTCGCTGAAGAAATTGGATCTGGAATCGTGCATCGCGTTGAACCGTCTCAGAGTTGAATCGCCGGCGCTGGAGGAATTCAACCTAATCGCCTGCTTTCAGCTGGAGGATTTGGGGATCCGCGTTCGTAAACTGAAACGATTGAAAGTTTCGTGGTGCTTTGATCCGTACAGCGATTCGAGTAGGGTTATGATTGACGCCCCAAATCTCGAAGTTATGTCGTGGGCGTATAATGCTGTGACTGAAGAATGCATTCTGCAAAACATGCAACATTTGCGTGAGGCTTTTGTTTGTTTCTTCCCGCTTGTTGAAGTACTAAGTGCGGCGAAGATTAGAAGCAGGAGTAATCTTCTTGATGGTGTTGCGGGTTGCAACATCGTTAATCTTGAAGGCAGCGGCCCATTCAGGATTTGAGGTTCGTGGCGGCTTAATTTCGTTATGCCGATAAATATAAAAGTTTTAATCATTTTTATTTATTTAATTCTTAAACTCATTTTTAGTAAATGCATTATTCACATATTTGTGGACCTACTAATCTCACTAAATTTAGTTGTAAGTTAAGCATGCTCATATTTCCATTGTCATTAAATCTCAAATTACTCTTGTCAAATTTAGGAAATAATATTTCCAGCATAATTTTTTTCCTAAATAATGACCAAATGTTTTTCTTTTTTTTTAGTGAATCATATAAACACAATTGATAATTACAATTCATACAATTAAATTAGGGCAGTAGTTCATATTACAATATAAGTACAAATTAATTGAAATTAAGATTTATAACAAACAAATTATTAGTAGGATTTTGAAAATTCAATAATAATAATCCTTATTTTTTTCACTAACTTTGGGATCGGTTTAACAAAATTTCTATAATATGCTTATCACAAAATTCTTTTTTAATATATTACATATATAAAGAAAAAAAATTGGATCTCGTGGGGTTGGTCGCCACCTAACTATTTGATAAATTATTAATTTTCATCCATTAAAATATTAATCTCTCTCTTCCAATGTAATATAATGTTAAAAAATATTTTAAATTCACGATAACATAAATAAATTATTATGCACTAAAAATATATACTTTTTTTACAAATAAAAATTACGACAATAAATAGAAAATAAAATATAAATCGACAACATACTAATATAACACATGAGAATTTAAATTACAAATACATAAACTATTAATTAAATATTATAATCATTATTCATAAAATTAATTAAATATCTTGAAATAATTATTTAAAATATAAATTATAAATTATAATAAAAAAATGGCACCCAATGAGAACATGCCGCATGTCTATTGTTAAGCAAATGAGGCATATTTGATGTCCCCTCGCTCTGGGTGTAGTGGTGAAATTACCTTGCCTGGACCAGGGGCAGCACTACCTTAAGGCTCACGGGGTCGGCCGCCCCCACGACATTTCGAAATTTTTTTATATATACATGTATTTTTTTTAAAAAAAAATTATATAGTATCGACCCCACAAAATTATGATCGAGCCCCCACAATACTCGAGCTCTACATCCGCCCCTGGCCTGGACCAAGAGGTCACAAGTTCGAGGCTCCCTAGGGACATTTGGGTGTGTGAGTTTAATAAATGTATTCCTATTAAAAAAAAAAAAAAAAAAAGCATATTTGATGTATTGAGATGGATTGCTTCGTTCAGCTCTTTCTGAGATTTTCCATCGTTTTACAACCCTCTTTAGAATGTGGTGATTTGACCCTTAACATGTTGCCCCATATCTATGCATTATGGCCCAGAAATTTGAAAAGTATCTTCAATTATAGAGGATCCGGCCCGTTGAAGTTAAAGGTGATTGTGAACCGAGTATGGTCAAGCTGGAGTTTGATTCGAAAAATCTAAGCTCTAAATTTTCTAGTTGAACTCGGTTTTTTAGAATTTATTTTAAATTAAAATTAAAATTATTTATTATTATATAAAAAAATTAAATTATATTAAGCTCGATAATACTTTTGAACTTAACTCGAATTCAAACTCGACTCGAGTTCGAGTTTGATAAGGCTCGCGAGCCTATCGAATCGAGTATTATGAAAGCTCGAACTCAATAAGCATTTGAGTGGCTCGAGCTTGAGCTAATTGAGTCGATTTCAAGTTTTTTTTTTCAAGCCAATCCCAAATAGCTCGCGAGCTTGCTTAATTTATGGTCACATTAATTGAAGTCCAAGTGCAATTCATTAGGTTTCTAAGTAATAAAGAAAATTACATAATTGAGTAAGTCATCACTTCATAATAATAATAAAATATATTAAAAAAACTCACACACTAAAATTAGTCTCAATATTATATATTGATATAAAAGTTTATGGAAAAAAAAACTTGGTCCCCTCTTCATCTTAAGCCCCCTAAGATTCTGTCTTCATCATCCTCAATCCCTTTTTGTTTAAATGAAAGGGGTTTGTCAAATATCACTCAAATCTATTACCAATTAGTTATAATCCCTTTCTAAATTCTGCCATTTCTTTGACAAGATTATTCATAAATTCATAATATGTGTTATTCTACAATAGCAAACTCTCAGATGAGACGATATCATCATTTTTTTATTGTGAGACGAATTTAATGATATATTTAATTTATTGAAATAATGTATTTTTATTGCAAATAATGTAGTTTTTTACACAGAAAAAATAGTATATTAAATATTAAAATAATGTATTTAACTTATTGAAATGATGTATTAAGATTCGTCTCACAATAAACGATGGTGAGACCGTCTCTCAAGAAACCAACTCTTCTACATTTCCTGCATCAACTAGCCTACTAGTTCAGCATAAAAAATGATGTATTCATAATATACTCCCTCCGTCCCGCTTAAATAGACCCTTTTCATTTTGATACATTAATTTCGGAGCTAGTATTTAGTAACAATTGTGGTTAATAATAAAATTGGCAATTGTAAACAAGTTAATTACAATTGCCAATTTTATTATTAACCACAATTAGCTACTAAATACTAGCTCCGAAATTAATGTATCAAAATGAAAAGGGCCTATTTAAGCGGGACGGAGGGAGTATTATTTATTATGTTGATTGTCTCACATAACTTATTGCCATATACTCCCTCCGTCCTACCTCATTAGTCCCATTTTTTATTTTCGTATGTTCCATTACATTAGTCTCATTTCTTAAAATTCGAAAAAAATTCACTCACATCAATAAAATATTAATTCCACTACACTCACACACATTAGTTAGTGTGTCGGGTTAAAATGGAACTAATGACCCGGGACGGAGGGAGTATTATTTAGATATAAATTTGTTGTACTCAATGCGAATATATATACATATATTTTAAAAAAATAGATATGATATTTGACTGGACTCGTCATACGTTAACTATTTCTCTAAATTCGATGAAATCCCTAAATATCTGCATATTACTTTGATGATAAACTCATAACTCAAATAAAATATTCTATGCGATAATCATTCACCGAAAAAATAGCCTTGATTTGAATTGAAATTCAAAAATTACATATTAAACCACAATTCCCATCTAAATCTAATTTTTTAATTTAGAATGTATTAATTTAAATTTACATCACCAAATATCTCTATTATTCCTAAAACTCATGATTTGTCAGACATAGACAAAGTGCTCCCGAGGTATTAAAAATTAGCTATTTTGCGATTGCCATTGCAAACTGTTATTTTGTGATGGATTTTGTTCGTCGCAAAAACGTTCGTCAAAAGTAATTTACGACCGAAAATTGAACTTAGTGACGGATTTGCGGCTAAAATCCTAAACCCTAAACTCTAGGGTTTAGGGGTTTAGGGTTTACGTACTAAAAAATGTATATTAAAAAAAAAAGATCTTAATGACGGATTTGCGGCTAAAATTTTAGTGACGGAATTCTGTCGTTAGTCAGTTGCTAAATCGCGATCCCTTTTTTTTTGTCGTATATTTGCGATTTTTTTTATAGTGGTGAAATTGTTTTCGAGAGACTTAATATTTCTCGATTTCACATTTATATTATACAGGACAATTGTCGATCCACGACCTCTAAGATCGTTTAATTATCGATTTAGCATTTGAAAAAAATCTTAAATTTTTAATTCTGGACTGTTATTGAGGTCATGGATTGAGAATTTTACAATTTTTCGAGTTCTGGATTGAAAAGTTTTGGGATATTTCATATATGAATTGAAAAGTTCATCTTTCATGTTCTAAATTAGTAATTTATCAATCTTTAGGTTATGAATTGAAAATACTACTTATATAAACCCTAATAAGATTCGTTCAGTTTAATTTCATGCTCACGATTTATTTATTCATAAAATCTCACACAAATCATCGACGAATATGGAAACACGATCAGCGAAGAGGAGGAAGCTGCACCGGAATCCGCCGTCGCACGACCGCAACGATGAGGACCGCATCAGCGATCTCCCCGACCACATCCTCCACCACATACTCTCCCTCCTGTCGATCAAGTCCGCCGCGCGAGCCGGCATGCTCTCCAGGCGCTGGAAAAACATCTGGCATTCCTTCCCCGACCTCGATTTCACCACCGTCAACTATATGCCGCCGCCGGCAGCCTTCACCTCGAAGGTTCGGCGGAATTTGCACCCACACTACGCGCGAGGCGATGAGATCGCCGGTCGGATCACGAGCCTCCTCGAGAAGCATTCCGACATCAGAGTGCTTAGGTTTCGCGCGTACCTCACGTTTTCGCGGTTGTCTAGCTTGATCCGCCATGCGGTGAAGCGCAATGTGCAGGAGCTCGATATCGAGGTCCACACGAGCGATAAATTGAATTTCCCTCGCAGCGTGATTAGTAGCAGCAGCAGCAGCGCGCTTCGCGTTTTCCGATTGAAATCGTGCTTTCCTGGTTTCCGATTGCCGCCTCTGCAATTACTGAAGGACGGATTCCGATCGCTGTCCGCGCTGTCTCTGACGCACATCATCTTGAACGATCATCCGTCGCTCGCGAATCTGTTCACGGATTCGTCGTTTCCTTCGCTGAAGAAATTGCATTTGGAATCGTGTGTGGCGTTGGAGCATCTCAGAGTCGAATCTCCGGCGCTGGAGGAATTCACGCTAATTGGCTGCTTTCAGCTGGCAGATTTGGGAATCCGCGTTCGTAAACTGAAACGATTGAAAGTTTCGTGGTGCTTTGATCCGTACGGCGATTACAGTCGGGTGATGATTGAAGCCCCAAATATTGAAGTATTGTTGTGGTCGTACAATTCTGTGACTAAAGAATGTGTTCTGCAAAGCTTGCTACATTTGCGTGAGGCTTTTGTTAGTTTCTTTCCGCTTGGTGAAGAAGTAAGCGCGGCGAAGATTCTAAGCATGAGGAATCTTCTTGCTGGGATTTCGTGTTGCCGCTCTCTCACTCTTGAAGGCAAGTGCATCGAGGTAGTTTCTCAATCCCATGCATTTTTTAAACTTCTTGCAATTATATATCATCCTAATTCATATTAGCTGCTTTAGTTTAGATTCAGATTGTTCTGATATATTGAGATGGATCGCTTCATTCTGCTTTTTCTGAGACATTGAATGTGGTCATTTGATATCTCTACATTAATGCCCAGAAATTAGAATAGTATCTCTATATTTGTACGTGATAAAAAAATTACACAATTGAGTGTAATTGAGTAAAATTATCAGTTCATAACATGATAAAATTAATAGAAAAATCATACACTAAAACTAGTCTCTATATTATAAATAGATCTAAAAATTTACGACTACAATGAAAAAAGATTTCGTCCCCTCTTCATCTAGTCTCCTAAGATCCTCTTCTTCATCCTCAAACCATTTTTCTTTGTAACAACTTTTTCCTTTTTTTATTTTTTAAATTGGTACACTGTTTATATGAGGTGGGGTATGTCCAATATTATTCAAACCATGACTAAGTCAAAGTGCATAACTACTGAGTTTCAAGGTCGGAACTTCTTCATAACTTTTCTAGTAAAGAAAGTTATCTCATAAAAACATTGATTCATCGGTGTGGATCCACTAATGGTAGTATCAGTTTCTGCATTCTGCCATTTCTTTCTCAAGATTCATAATCTGTGTTCTTCTACATTACTGCATCAACTAGCCTACTAGTTCAACCGATTGTAGACTTGTAACATTTTGTATCATTTTCGACTTCCTAACTGCTTGCTGGCCACAGACCCTATCAAAAAACACACACTTTGCAGGATTACCAATGTGTTCATTCAACAAACTGAAGTCATTGCAGTTCACTACTTTCTTCAGCAATCACATTAACACTGGACTAGCATACATGTTCATGAATTCTCCCACCATTCACACGGTAACCATCAATGTTATTGGTGATGACAGCGCCCATCGACAAGTAAGTTCCGATGATGCTACTAAAACCATTCCTCCTTCTGCATGCATTTCTCTGAAACTTTTGTGTGTGTCTGTGTGTGTGCGTGTGTGTTTTTCCACAGTCATGGAATGAGGACCTATGGCAATCCACGAGCTCAGCGGAGGAACAATACTGGGAGTCTCAGACTCAATCATTGAGCCCTTTTCTTCATCACCTAAAGGTGGTAAAGATATATAGATTTACAGGGTGTGCAACTGAATTGAGTCTTGTCAAATTCCTACTCAAGCATGGGAAGGTGCTGCAACAAGTGTTTCTTGGCTCAAGACGCTTATGTCTATCCAAGAAGAGCGACTCCCTTCTACGAAAGAAGATCAAATCGCGGATCATGGGGTTTCCCCGTGCTAATTTTAATGCTAACATTGTTTTTCAGTAGGGACTTGTTTGATGAGTTAAAAAAAAAAATCGATCTTCATCTATGAAGTAGTGATATAATATAAGGTTTCATTAGCTGAATTCATTTCTCACTGATTAATTTCTTCCTGGATTTGATGCAGGTGATCATGTTCCAATCTCATCTCTTCATTTCATCAGTGCTACGACTCTGGTGAAACTGTATTATGATTTATGAATCATCCTTTTTCCATCTCATTCCTGTGTCAATTTATTTGCATTATTAGCAAGAAAAAGTCATGAATTTACAAAAAATAAAATAAAAATGTATGATCATCATTTTCTATCAAAGTCACTAAACTCCTGCTGCAGAGCATACTCCAGCAGATCCTCAGAGTGCTGCATCAACTCGGGGCTCAATCTGAACATGAGCACGCAGAACTCCATCTGATCGAGGGCGCCGTCGCCGTCGAGGTCTCCTTCCCTCACCATGCTCTCCAACTCATCATCACCAAGATCCTGCAGCCCCAGAAGAGCTGAGTTCCTCTTCAAACTACCAAATGTGATGACCCCTTTCTCCCTGTCCATCAGCAGCCTAAACCCTTTGCAGAGTTCCCCTATCAGCCCTTCACCTCCCAACCTCTCAGCAATGAAAGGTAACATATCTTGAAACTCACTCATCTTTCCCTCAGCCAGAGATTATCAAGAAAATTTGAATAGGAATAGAAATGATTGAAATATGATGAAGAGGGACATGAGTTTCTGCATTTATAACGAGGGAGGGGGAGGGGAGGGATTAGGAGGTGGATTTTCAAGGAAAGAGAGGAATGAATGGGTGACAATGAATGAACAGACAGCAGGGTCGGCTTGCAAAACTGCAGCTGCAACTGCCCATCTCTTTCTTGGAAGAAGCCTGATGAGCTGGCACCATGGGGCAGGGGCGTTTAGGTAATTTCACTTGGATTAGTATATAAGTTTCTTGATATATTTATGAGGAAAACTATGAAAAAAATCATAAAGTATTGGTAAACTAATGGAAAATATCATAAAGTATTGGTCAATAATAAAAAAATAATTCTAATGTTTTTTTTTTCTTAAATTATATTTTAATGTTTCATTTTGTCAATTAAAAATACCCTCTACTATATCCTAATGTTTGATTCTGTCAATGAAAAATACCCTCAATCGTTAAAATCTTGATGAATCTTACATTAAATAATGTGTGGCTTTTTTTTTTTTTGGTTTATATGTGGAATGCAATTATTAAAATTAATGTATGATTCACGAGAATTTAAACACCGGGGTATTTTTAATTGACATAATCATACATAGGATATAATTCAGTGATGTGAGAATTTTTAGGATATTTTTTTATAGTAGATGATATTTTTAAACATTAGTGTATAATTCAAAGAAAAGAAATCATTAAAATATTTATAATGATTATGAATATTTTAGTGTATTTTTCATAAATTTTCCGATATTTGTGCCCCTTTGACTTGCTCCATGAGGACAGGAGGAATTTCATTGCAGATGCGTTTCGGTTATTTTAATGATGCAAGTGAATTAATTAAGTGATTTTTCACATGATTTGGATGGGTGATGTTGGGCGGCAAGGAAACTTTGGAGGTGGGAACAGGGAAACATACATGGCAAATATATATGTTTGTGGGAGTCGAAAATTTTGATTTTTCATGTGATACCTTCAAGAAAATGTGTTCCAAGTACGAAACTTTTGAATTTTTGTGTGTAAACGTTACTCTAGAAATTTAATAGCCTAAGCTATTGAATAAAAACATTACGGTAGATTTAATTAATTCAATCAATCTAAATGCTAAAGTTCATTATTGTTTAATTTGACCTTATCTTTAACACGAAATATCATTTTGTCATGTCATTTACTTAACGAAGATGATTTAAATAAATACTCTCTCGGATTATATAGTCCAGTTTGATCTTATATGTTTCTAAAAAAGTTATTAAATATTTAAATAAGTTTCCAACATTAACCTCATTAAAAATACTCTCCCCGTCCCAATTTAATTGTCCCATTTTCTTTTTTCGTCTGTCCCAGTTTAATTGTCTCATTACTAAAAAATGTAACTTTCTGACACTCAACAATAAAATATTAATTTTACTCTACACCCGGTCAACTTGGGATAATTAAATCGGGACGGAGAGAGTATTAATTAATCTCTGTTTTTAATTAGTATATTACTTTTAATAGCTTCATTTTTCAAAATTATTCAAGGGTAAATTATCAAAGAAAAATAGGGAAAATAGGGAAATATATCCCACTCTTTTACATATTAGGGGATTTTATCCCACTTTTTTGCTGTTAGGGAATTATATCCCACACTTTCATTCTGTTAGGGAATTTTGTCCCAAGTCGCTGACTAAGCCGTTAAGTGCCAAGTGGCATTGATGTGGCGCTGACTCACTGCCACATATTTGTCATGTGGCATTTTTAATTATTTTTTTAATATTAATTATTTTTTATTTCATAATTAATATATTTTTTTTAAAATTTCGTTTTTTATAATATTTTAATAAAAAATAATACTTTGAATAAATATAAAAATATTATTGAAAAAATAAGCATTAATTATTTAATTATAATATATTAAAATCTTATTAAAAACATCAACTAATAGTTATTAAAAAATAAAATATATAAATAAAAAATACGTTAATTATAATATAAAATTATAAAAGAATAAAAATCTTATTTAAAAAGTAAATTAATTAATATTTAAAAATTGAAAAATGCCAATTTTTAAATAACATTTTTATATTTTTATTTTATAATTAACTTGTTTTTTATTTATATATTTTATTTTTTAATAGTTTTTAGCTGATGTTTTTTAATTATATTTTAATATATATATATATATATATATATATATATAGAGCGTATGTAAACATTAACTATTTTTCTTAAAAATTAAAATATTATTGAAAAACAAACGAATGAAAATGAAAATATATTTAATATTAAATTATAATATATTAAAAAATAAAGTAAATAATCATTCAATGCCTAGAACTAATTTTGTTTAGTTTTATCATCAATAATTTTTTCTACAGCTAACACTTGCTCAAAAATATTTATTAATTTTATAAATACTTTCATTTAGTATTAATTTTCTATTTTAATGAGAATTAGGTTTTTTAATATATTATAATTCAATAATTAATTATTATTTTTATATTAAATAATTAATTCAATATTTTTTATATATTTCATTTTTTATAAAATATTATAATTAAATAATTAATGCTTATTTATTATAAAAATATTATAGATTAATTATGAAAAACGAAATTTTTAAAAAATATTTATTAATATTTTCGTTTTTTATTTTATAGATTAATATGAAAAATGAAATAATTTTTTCAATAATATTTTTATATTTATTTAAAATATTATTATTTTTATAATAAATAATTAATAAAAATAATATTTTCGTATTATTATTATTATTATTGAAATATTATAAAAACGAAATATATAAAAAATATATATTAATTGTGAAATAAAATTTTTAAAAAATTAAATTAATATTAAAAAAATAATTAAAAATGCCACGTGGCAAATATGTGGCAGTGAGTCAGCGCCACATCAATGCCACGTGGCACTTAACGGCTTAGTCAACGATATGGGACAAAATTCCCTAACAGAATGAAAGTGTGGGATATAATTCCCCAACAGCAAAAGAGTGGGATAAAATTCCCTAATATGTAAAAGAGTGGGATATATTTCCCTATTTTCCCAAGAAAAATAATACTAATTAAAAAAAATTGACCCATATAATTAAAATATCCTAAAATAGTAATATGGATAAAAAAACATTTCTATCCCATTTTCCGCGAATAGAATCGCCATATTTTGCTAAAAAGGGAACTTATTACTTGTTAGTTCCTAACGTCTTATTTTGGTTGCAGATTAAATAAAATCCACATTTTCTTAGATAATACTCCCTCCGTCCCGCTTAAATAGGCCATTTTCATTTAGATACATTAATTTTAGAGCTAGTGTTTAGTAGCTAACTGTGGTTAATAATAAAATTGGCAATCGTAATTGGCAATATTAAACAAGTTAATTACGATTGCCAATTTTATTATTAACCATAGTTAGCTACTAAACACTAGCTCTAAAATTAATGTATCAAAATAAAAAGGGCCTATTTAAGCGAGACGGAGGGAGTATATTTTTTGAGTCTTAGCAAGAACAAAAAAAAACTTTGGGATTTTTGTAAATATAATAAAAAAATTTAAAATTCCAAAACTAGCAAATTAAGAATTGTTTACATAAAAAAATCAAATTTATAGTAATTATTTATTTTCTATAAATAATATCAAACGGACAAATTTCAGGGATAAAAACTTATTTGTTATAATTACAAAAACAATATAATTGTTAAATTTTTAAAAAATATACACCATCCCGCCATATTAGTTCCATAATCCATTTTCGTCTGACCCGCCAGATTAATCTCATTTCCTAAAATGGAAAAAAATTCTCTCACATCAATAAAATATTAATTCTACTACACTCACAAACATTATTATCGTGCCCAAAATATATAAGACTAATGTAATGAGACGAAGGTAGTATTATAATTGCGGAACTAGTAAAATATTTAACTTTAGTTTAAATTAATCCAATAATCTTGGACATTCTAGTTAGGGGTGGCAATTCGTGCGGATCGGATCCTTATCGTGTCAATCCGTTATCGATCCGATCCGTTAAGGTCAAATCCATATCCGATCCGTTAAGAAAAATCAAAATCCATATCCGTATTCATATCCGATCCATTAAGCTCAAATCCGTATCCGTTAAGGATCCAATAAGTATCCAATCCGAATGATCTGTTATGTATCCGATCCGATAAAGATCCGATAAGAATCCAAATTGGATTAATTCAATACGAATCCGTTTCAATAAACACAATTATAATACAATAAAAATTTGATAAGATAATACAAAATATTCATATTTGATTGTTCAAATAATGTGTTTGATAAATAAATAAAACTGTAACTTCATTTGAAACTAAAATCCTCAATCAAATATCCGAAGATACATAGATAAATCTTAAATTCCAATTTTAGTGATCAAACATGCTCATTTCTAAATACTGATCAATCTTTCACCTTAGTTGTCAATACTCCACTTATAATTTTGTGGGAGAAAAATATTAATTAAAATTTTAAGATTTATAACAAATAAAATAACTTATAATAAAAACTTTTAATCTATCATGGTGAAATTGAAAGAGTTGAGATAATGAATGAGAATCTACAATTCTTTCATCAATATTAAAATTTTAGATATCACATTTTAGTTAATTCGTTGATACACCTTAATTGAAAACTTGAAGTTGAGAAAAAAAGAAAGTTATTAAATTTTGATAGTAGAAGAAAATAAATATTAAAAAATATAATTAATAGATAAATAAATACATTCTTTTGGTGGTAAATTAATAAAATGGGACACGAACAACGAAAAACCAAGAGATTTGAGTTTTTTAAAGAATTTTAAATCAATATTAATATAACAAAATCAATTAATTAATTATTATATTTAAAAAATAAATAATTTTTATTAATTTATTAACGGATATCCGTATCCTATCCGAATCCGATCCGTTTAATGAATTCCTTATCAGATCGACACGATAAGGACACGAAAATTTTGGATCGGATTCGGATTGGATACGGATCGGATATCCATATCCGATAAGCCTCAATCCATATCCGTTATTATCTTGCGGATTCGTGTCGGATTATCGGATCGGATCAAAAATTGCCACCCCTAATTCTAGTCTATTAACCCCCAATGAAGTCATGCATTGCCCAACGGACACTACAAGAAATTCGCGTTTTTGCGACCGACAAATCGGTTGCAAAATCCTTGGTCGCAAAAAAAATTGCGACCGAAAATTGAATCCGCCGCAATTTTTTGCGACCGAAATTTCGGTTGCAAATCGGTCGTAAAAAAAATTCCTTCAAAAAATAAATTTAAAATTTTTTTTGAACCAGTTTTGAACCGGCCGGTCCAACCATCTAGAACCGGCCGGTCCAACCACCAAATCTGGTGCCTTGCGTCCAAGAGGGTTCGAACTCGGCACATCCCGCACGTGTGCCGCGCGCGTTACCACTGAACCAAACAATAATCTCATTCTTTATACGTACTAAAAAATATATATATTTTTAAAAAAAGGAATTTTGCGACCGATTTGCGACCGAATTTTCGGTCGCAAAATTTAGCGACGGAAAAATCGGTCGCAAATCCGTCGCAAAAAATCTGCGACGGAATATCCTGTCGCAATTCCGTCGTAAAATTTAAAATTTCTATTCGGTCGCAATTCCGTTGTTAGTCAGTCGCAAAATCGCACCCTTTTTTTTGTTGGTCGCAAATCGGTCGCAAATTTGCAATTTTTTAGTAGTGGGATACAAAATCGAACTCATGATCTATTAAACACGAACCAATTCAAGAAAGCAAATTAGCAAGAAATGGGCGTGGAATCAACCTAGCTCTCAAGGGTTGAACCCTAGGCGTAATAACACCTTTCCCTTCTTTCATATCAATCTCACCAATCTTCTCCCACTCAAAACACTGAATCAAACACCCCAACGCCACCCCCACCATCTGCATGGCCAGCCTCTCCCCGGGGCAGGCCCTCCTCCCCCACCCGAACGGCACGAACTCGAACCCGAACCCGATTTTCGCCCCTTCGAACCTCTCCGGCACGAACTTCTCTGGCTCCTTCCACGTCCGAGGGTTGTTGTGAATCTCCCACGCGTTCACCAGAAGCATCGTTCCTCGGGGGACGCGGTATCCCCCGACGGTGCACTCGTAGGACGAGACGTGAGGCGTGAGGAGCGGCGCCGCCGGGTGCATTCGGAGTGTTTCATTGATTATGCATTGGAGATACGGGAGTTTGGAGACGTCGGAGTCGTCGAGAAGACGGTGTTTTCCGACGAGACGATCGATGTCGGCTCGAGCCCTTGCTAGGATGCAGTGGTGGGGGTCTTCAAGGAGGAGGGAGAATGCCCATTCTAGGGTTGTTGCTGTAGTATGTGTTGCTCCGTGGACTAATACCTATTGAAATATGAAACAAAGATCAATATAATCAATGTTGTAAAAATCGAGCTAGACAGTTCTTTATAAAATTCCGAAATCAAAAAATTGACTTTATTATATATTTCGGATTGTTCGCCATCTAGGCACCACATAATCAGACTAGGCACTCATAATTTGATATGATATAATAAAAAAACATTTATATAATTTATTTTTACTAATAATACTTATATATTTTGAATATTAAAAAATATAGAGAGAGATTGAATGAAATGCAAATCAGAGTATTGAGATTTTAAGCCAATAAATGGCAACAAATGACATACTTTCTTCATTCTAATTATATGATTTAATTTAATCTTATATATATTAAAAATAATTTTAAAAAATAATATGCTTAAGTCTTAACTAAACTTCCAATGTTATGGTCTTATATATTCAAAGACTTTTTTTATTTCTATTTTTTATAATATTTCGTTTTAATTTTAACTAATTACTTAAGACCTTCCAAAATTACAATAAAAAATAATATTAAATATAAAAGTTAAATTATATAATTAGAACACCTTAAATAATAACTTCTCATGAACCATGTAACTAAAACGAAAAAAAGTAATTTAAAAAACTAAAGAAAGAAAAAATTAATTAATAATCTTAAATTATACTCCATCGGTCTCACTATATTAATCTCGTTTTCCCTTTTAGTCTATCTTATTATATTAATCATATTTCCTAAAATGACAAAATTTTCATATTCACTAATATTTTATTAATTTGACTACTCTCACAAACATTAATTATCGTGTTCGGTCAAAATGCGGCTAATTGATTAGAACGAGGGACTATTATTTTTTCGAACACATTTTAATATTGAATATTAAATAATTTTAAATTTTACCAAAAATTAAATTAGTTTGTTACCAAGAGCAAATTTCTGATCATTTGATGGGTATAATACTCGGGCTCTGCTCTCTGCAAATCCAACAACACTCCGATGAAGCTCTTCTTCTCTCCACCGCCGCCGTCTTCCTCGTCGCCACCGTGCTCTGCCACCACTTTTTCCATAAACCCATCGCGCTTCTCCTGCAACGCCCTCATCTTCCTCTCAACACCTCCAAACATTCCCAACCACCTCACAAACGGCAGAAAATCCACCACATTGGCCTCCAGCGTCACCGCTGCCATCTCCGCCACGATCTCCCTGAACATCTCCGCCTCCTCCTCCGCCGCCGCCGCCGTCGCCACTCTCCCCGTGAGCATACCCATCACCACCTTATACGCATGCTCGAAAAACAAGATTTTCACGTCAACAGCTTCATCAAGAACACTATAACTTCTCTCTAGTTTCCGAACCAGAGAACGGGCCTCCTCGGCCCGGATGGCGGAGAGCGCTTCGAGTTTGTGGGCGGAGAGGAGGTGGACGGCTGAGAGGCGGCGGAGGTTCCGCCAGTGGTCGCCGTAGGAGGCCCACGCGAGGCTGGTGAAGTTGTAGCCGAAGTGTTTGCCGTTGAGGAGGTTGGGGCGGTTGGCGAAGACGGTGTCGTTTTTGGCGAGGCATTGTTGGGCGGCGGAGGGGGAGGAGACGAGGACGGCGGGGCGGGAGCCGAGGCGGAGGAGGAGGATGGGGCCGTGGCGGCGGGAGAGGCGGGAGAGGGCGCGGTGGAAAGGGAGAGTGGGATTGGTGAAGAAGTAAAGGTGGCCGAATATGGGGAGAATTGGGAAAGGAGAGGGAGGAAGATTGAGGAGTTTGTGAAGGAAATGTGAAGTTATGGTGTAGAGGAAGAGGAGGAGGAGAGGGAGTGCTAGGAAGAGAGCATCCATGGCTTAGTGAGAGAGAGAGAGAGAGAGGAGGGAAAATATATTTTGTAATTATATTTATAATAAAAGTTTTGAAACATAATAAATTATTGTTTTTTTTTAAAATATATTATGAATTATGCATATTATTAAAATATAAGAAATGTTCACCTACCTATTACTGTGAGCTGTGTTAGCGTATCCACGAGTGATGTGAGCAACATTCTAATATTATATTACCGCTTCAGTCGGTGTGCGCATTAGCACATACTATTTTTGTTTCAAATTATAACAAAAGCGAAAATTCGAGGTTTGAAAGTTAATGGTATTCACTAGATGACACTCAACGTATAAATGTATAATAAATTATTATAATTTTTGCTCTGATCATAAATTTGAAATAAAATTAATAATTTATCATATATTATAATAATTTACATAGATTACAATATATTTGAACCTTTATATTAAGCAGGTCGATCAAAAGCGAAATCAAAACTTGAATCTAGTTAGAGTTGAGTTCACTTTGTTATTTCAATTTGAACTTTTTGAGAATGACACAACTCCAATGATATGATATTATTCACTTTGGAATGATGAAATCCTTAGGATTTTGTTTTTTGGGCATTTTTCAAAAGATCTCAAACTAATGAAATTGTATAGACTCTTATGTACAAAGAATTCTATGATTTTTTTTTTCTAATATGACACTTGGATTTGCAACCCAACAATATTTTATTTTTGAGTGTTGAGGTCCGACTCGTATGGATACGGGACCTCGAGAACTATGGATACGAATAATGCAGAAAACGATAATAAGAAATGCTCAAATAAAGAGTGAACCAAAATATGACAAACCGAACAAGTTTGATTCAATATGCGGGGTAGATTACAATCAGAATGACGGTCTAACGATATTGAGCTCGTTGGAATAAACCACGCATGGCTTACAATCATAACAAATAAGTAAAATAACAGGTGATTATCTATCGCGTAGGGTAAGTGCTGAAAATTGGCTTACAAGGGGCTATATATAGGGGTTAGAACAACTCATTTTGGTTTTCTAAATCTTCGCCAGGTTGGTTAGATAGCGAACTCCGGATTTATTTGGGTGGTTGCGTCGATCGCCTCCAACCACTTCCGAGAATCTCTCGAGCTTATCCCCTCGCTGCGTAGTGGCTCTTCCGACCGTTGAATGGCTGCTTAGTAGCCGTTGGGTGCCCAAGTTCGGCTTGTCGAGTTGCTTTCATCTTGATCGGACTACTTTCGTCGGACCGCTTCCTGCGAACTACTTTTGGTTGGACCGCTTCTTCTATTGGACTGTTTTCTCCTGAGCTAGCATGTTACTCGGCTTGCAAAAATGACGTTGGGCATCGCTTTGGACCTTTAGATGGACTAATTTTTATTATACCCCAAAATTGGGGTATAATAAATATAGATGATTCAAAGAAAGCCAAAAGTTCCTAAAAGATTTAAACATTATTTTTAGTTTGTGAAACAATTCTTATAATATATTTCACTATTAGTAATGATATATTTATTTAATTTAAATTATGCATTTTAAATATAGTTATGTATTTACTCAATTTAAATGATATTTTCGTGGTTAAGATTTAAAACAAAACTAATCTCGTTATCTTCTTTTTCACACATGAGATCCTTTGTTCCACTTTTTATGTTCCACTATTAAATTTATTAATTTTATATAATATTTTTTGTAATATTAATTTTATAAGTTCAACTGTAGGGTTCATCCCACCCAATTAGGATATATAATATTTTTAGTAATTATTTTTCAATTTTTAACTAAAATTTATTATTAATGTTGATTAATTAATAATAATAATAATTTGAGTTTTTATAAAATCCTAATTTTTTTCGTAAAATTAATTAAAGTATATTGTATTATACTATATTTTTTCATAAAAATATTAATTTATTAGTATTCAAAATACTCTCTCCGTTCCAATTATATGGTTTAGTTTGATTTTGCACGTTTGTAAAAAATTATTTATTAAATAAATATTTAAACAAACATCCAACATTGTCCTTATTTAAGGCATTTATTAACTTTTTTATTTCATAATATTGCTTTTAACATTCGCATTTTTAAAAGTTTTTAGAAGTGTAATTATAAATTACTTGAAAAAAATAATATTAAATATAAAAATTGAGCCATATAATTGAAACTTGGAACCAAATAATCAAAATTTTTTCAACCCCTACCATAAATGACTATCTTATAAATTTTTTTTTTCACCCTTCTCCCATAAATGACTATCTTATAAAAACTTTAATCACTTAAATACGTAATAATATGTTGATATTTATAGGTGTCGGTGCCATTGGAACAAGTGTCTGTGTGCATGAAAATTTGAGACCACTTGGCAGATTTTTCAGTTTCCATAATTAATTTAGAAATAAATAATAATTAATTAAGAATTATATGCAATTTCATATTTCAGAAACATTCAAGATATAACGACAACCATGCTTGACTTTAATTTCTGATGACGTATTTAATGTTTTCAAAATAAATTTATTGATTTATTTTATTAGTCCATACTTTAAAAAAATTTGAGATACACTATTTAAATGGAGTATCTATTTTTTCCGGTCACTCGAACCTATGATTAATTAATCATAAGAAAAATACTGTAATTATTATACTCTGAGGTCGGGAACACGGTGCTTTCAATAATTTGATGTTGTGAAATAAATTAAGTAATAGCGAGCACAAATAACCAAAAAATAAAAGGACATAAATTTATAATAATTTAAATTTACACTTGCAAAGATTTGTAGGGGACATAATAAGTTTTAACCCATCTAGGTATGGTAAAAACTATTTTTTATATCCCTTATTCGAGATGTAGTGATGAAAATATCTTACTTATGAATAAAAAATATGGATTCGAACTTCTTTAGGAATATATGAGTATGTGAATTTAAATTAACGTAAAAAAATAAAATTAATTTTTATGTGATAAGGAATTTTTCCTAACTAATTTACACACAAGAGGGCTCTTTTGCTCATCAACTCTTCAGCATTTGACACTAAAAAAAGTTATTTGTAATGACAGTAATTTTAGTGACATTAAAATTTTTGGCTAAAAATACCTCTATAGTAACATTTTTGCATTTTGCTACAAAAAGTATAGTAATTTATAATTCTTTATTAATTGTGGGTATTTATGATCACTAAAAGTAATATCAATAATATTTTAAACACCTATCTACAGCAATAATAAATTCTCTTAGTCATCTAATTTGTTGTTAATATTAATACGTTTACAATATTAATGTGTGAACTTAATTTGTGACATTTACTCTCAGAAAGTTTGCTGAAATTTTTTCTGAATTATTTAACGAAAAAAAAAATCAGCATACTAGGAAAGGAAGGCACATGAAATCTCCAGTGCAGTGGTCAAAGTGTTTATTTTTTAGCAATTGCTTGTAAATTAAAGTTCAGTAAATCTCTATAAATTAATATTCTTAGGACCAGATAAATCTATTAATTTAGAGTGATATTATTATATCGATAAATTAATAATTTATTAATTTAAATAAATTTTCAGAAAATATAATTTTGATAAAAATAAATATTGCAAGTTAAATTAATTGAATTTAATATTTTCTTCATGAATTTACAAGTATTTATTAAGTTCATCGTAATTTATAAAAAATAATAAGTTAGAAACTATGCATTGATTCATGTATCTACTAAATATATTCATGTATCTATGTATTAAGGTTAATCATAATTAATCAAATGAATTGAAAACTAATTAAATACATTCATGCATGATAAGAGAATAAAATTACTATATAAATCTCAATATGAAAAAAAAAGATCATAACACCAAACAGATTACAGTAGATTCATATTTTAGCAAGCTACCAAAGTAGTGATTGTAATTTTTTATGAATTATTAAATTATAGTCTCGCTGGGACCTCTATATCTATAAATGGGATCTCCAAAAAATTAGTATTAATTTATTCTTTTATCGAATTTGCTGATTTTTTATACGGCCCAAGTTGGGACCGAAGAAATTTTTTATATAATTGAGTTTATTAATTTAAAGAGTATTAATTTATGGAGGTTTTACTCTATGGGAAGAAACACCCCTCCTATTTAAATTGTGTACCTAATTTAAGAAAACTAAAATACTCCTTTCGTCCCATAACATTAGTCTTGTTTCATTCCGGCACAAATACCAATACGAGTAGAGATAGAGGAAATTAATATTTTATTAGTGAGTGTGTATTAATTTTCCATTTTAGGAAATAAGACTAATATTTGGGATAGACGAAAAAGGAAAATATGACTTAATATTATGGGACGGAGGGAGTATGTACTATGTACTACACTTCAATTATACTAATAGATTGGGTTAGCCCATTATTTTTTTAACACCACTCAAAATGGGGCCTATAGCACTGTTTCAAGCCCAACTTGCAAAGTGATAATTTTTTTTTTTCTGTTAACTGAGAAAAATAAAAGGGTCAAAATCTAATAATCATACTTCTTAAAAATGTAAATCAACTGATCAGAAATCTAAAATCTCATAATCATTTACAGTCATATGAAATAAGATCTTCAGATAAAGTGTTTATATAGTCATTAAGTATTTCTTAAGCACATGGATTAACATAATTGACGTGAAATTTGATGGGCTGACCTGATTGATATTCCTTCTCAAAACTCTAAACAAAATAAATGCTTAGATTTGAATGATAATTTTTGAAGCAAATACAAAACAAATACTAGTGGATATTCATCAGTTATAAAACTTTTATAGTGAGAAGATTAGATTAGTCATTAATGAATCTTATCAAACTTAACAAAATTTAAAATTTTATATTTCAACCCAGTACTTATTTATATATTAATCCATAACACAAGACATTTACTAGAAAATAAAAATCAATTGAGTCAAGGTTGAGTTAATACTAAATCGAGTTCAACTTAAAATTTATATTCTATTATCAAATCCAACTTCAACTTTATTCCTATTAACTCCATACTAATTAAATTGAGCTCGAGCTCTAAAATTCTAGATTTGATAATTTCACAGACTTTATCGAACTTGAGCTATAATCGAATTTAAGTCCGGGTTAAGCTCGCAGGGTTAATATAATTTATTAAATTGATCATAATGTATGAAGATACTTTTTTAATTAGAAAAAAAAAATCAAGTTCAATCCAATTTAATTGAACTTGATGAGCTTCTCACCCAATTAAATTCAAATTTAAGCTCTATAATTTTTGTTGAATATTCCCTCCTTTCCTCTAGAATGGTCTCTAAGGGATTGGACACAATAATCAATTTGAGTGTGTATTAACTTTTTTATTTCAAGTAAGAACACAATTAAATGGGACAGACGAAAAAGGAAAGATGACAATTGAAGTGTGATGGAGGTAGTATCTCAGGTCGGCTGTAGACTTGAGAGTAGAGGTGGCCAAACCGGCCCTGAATCAGCTCGACGATTCACGGTTCCGAACCGGAACCGGAACCTTATTTTGACGAGCCGGTTCAGGTTCCACCCCTGACCAGAACTGGAACCGGCGGTTCGGAACCACCGAATTTTTTTTTTTAAAAAAAAATTGAAATCGACCAATAATAACGCGCCACATCACCTCGAACCATCGGTTCCGAACTTGAGCCGGAGGTTCCAAACTTGAACCGTATTGAACCGGAACCGTATCCATAATTTCAAGGGCCGGTTCAAGTTCTATTTTTTGGAACCGTCGAACCGTCGGTTCCGAACTGGAACTGACCCTGAACCGGACCTTGACCATTTCTACTTGAAAGTATACTACCATATAATGGTGAAGGTTCCCTCTTTACAAGCTGATTTTGTAAAGAGAAATAAAATTTTTTATATTATATTAAACCCAAATTCAATTCGACGTGAAACCCGTATCATCCGATGATGAAATCCACGCAAATTTAGTCGAGCAAAATCATGAAATAGCCATTTTGGCTATAACACATATTCATTTTAGCCACTTTTATGTACATCTCACGAATTTAGCCAAAAGTACGATTTTCAGATTGGTGTCATAACTTTTCAGGTTTTTGGAATTTGAGATTTGACAAAAGAATTTAAAATAATTTATCAAATAATTTTTCCGATTGCGATCATGTATTTTTTCTGAAAATAATTTATCAAATAATTTAGAGAATTTTTTTAAAAATTTAAAACCGCCGATAGCGACCGATAGCGACCCGATAGCGATCTCGATAGCGACTCGCTGACAGCGAGTCAAACCGAGTTAGTGGCCGACACGGTAGCTACCTCGATAGCTACCGATAGCTACCGATAGCGACTCGGTCAAAATTTTTTAAATAAATATTAAATGTATTCAAAACCCTAAAATTGGTCCCCCCTTCATTATCGACGAAAATTTTCCCTTCTCCATCGTTCTCAATCGCTCTCGACAGCGACTCATTCGGCACCCCCACCGCCACCGCCTCCGTCGCCGCCTCCGCCGACACCGCCGAAGTTGTATGCCATGGCTGAGGTTAATTCCTAACCTATGCCCTAAGTTATTTCATGAAATTTGTGTGTTAATCTTGTAGCAAAATTTAGCAAAATTTGTAGTGAATTCGTGTTAATCTTGTAGCAAAATTGTAGCCAAATTGTGATAAATCATGAATTATTTAATATCGTTGAATAATTCGTTTAATTATTTAATTTCGTTGAATAAATTCGTGTGTTAATCTTGTAGCAAGATTGTGTAGATTCGTGCGTTTTGGAATTTAATTCGTGCGTTTATTTTAATTATATGTGTAGATTTAATTTTTTATTTGAAGAAATTGTTTTGTTTTTTTATTTAATGGTTATTTGGAATTTTTTGTAGTTTTTTGGATTAATTTATAATTATTTTATTGTTATGGTATTATATTTGCAGATTGAATGGATTAGACGTGAGTTACATGGTGCTTCTAGTAAAATAAACTTATACACTAAAGTTTCGGTATTAGATCGCATAGATGTAACATTACGGTCTGTAGGAGGGGAGCAGTTGGTAGAACAGTTTAAGAATGGACCTTTTGGGAACTTATTAAATTGGAAAAAGCAGGGTCCAAGTGCTTCTCAAGCACTTTTAGAATTATTAAGTTACCAAATTAGATCTCCTAACCCATCTGAATTATGGTTTTTAATTGGTGGTCAGCCTATTAGATTTTCAGTGACGGAGTTTGCCCTAGTGACTGGTTTTATGTTTGGATCTAGTAGTTTTGATGTTGCTGGACATTATGACCCATCTAGTACTACAGTGTATGTACAGTTTTGTGGTTCTAGGTCTATCTCTGCGAGGGATTTGTTAGGCATATTCAAGGATAAGAGAGTAGATACAACTAGACATGACTTGTACTTGAAGGTGGCTAATCTACTAGCATTATGGTACTTCGTACTTGGGTTTGCGGAGATGCGCAAGATTGAGCCGTGGATGTATGAATTAGTTGATAGGTGGAATATTTGGTGTGGATTTCCATGGGGTGCATACGCGTATCAGTCTTTACTTCATTATATCGCGTACGTTCCCACCTCAGTTGCTGAACTTGGTCAGAGCTTTCATCTCGGTGGACCGATATGGGCTTTGCAGGTAAATTATTATAACTTTTATTGCTTCATTGTTGCGAGATAATTTTAATTAACTAGGACATTTAATTGTGTAGGTGTGGTCTTACGAGGCCATTCCGAAGCTGGCAGCTGAATGTTGTACAGTCAATACGCCGATTCGTTTTCCAAGATTTTTGAATTGGAAGTTTAGCAGGCCAGAGGTTAAGAATTGGAGTACTTTTTTTGCTGATCCGAATGTAAGTAATTTTTTATAAATATTTTTAGAATTTTAAATATATTTACTTACAATTGCGTTTCTTATTGCAGCTGACATCCTTGTCTTATTTATATGCTACTGCTGACGAGTCGCGCACTGCATATTATATGTCTAGTCAGCAAGAGAATCCCATTGGCGTTGTATTTCACATGGCTGAGAATCCAGTACGCCCAACCAGAAGACGAGATGACGGTCTCCCTGTTCTTTTTCGTCGAGCACCCCATGCAGGAGGTAGTGGAGATGGTGATGAGGGGCGACATGATGATCAGGGGCGCCATGGTGATGAGGGGCGACATGACGATCAGGGGCGCCATGGTGATGAGGGGCGACATGACGATGATGATGATGAGGGGCCAAATGTGGGCGGAGGGCCTCTTGAGGGAGGACATGAGGAGCCACATGACTCGAGAGGATCTCATAGACGCAGTCGTTCGACCCGACATGCTTCTTCATCGAGTGGGTCCTCTGGTGATTCTAGGAGATTTCGTGGATCACGGAGATTGTTTGCGATGATCTGAGATGCTGTTACTGTTGCGGTGAATGCTGCAGTTCCCCCTGCGGTGAATGCTGCAGTTGAGCGTGCATTCCGTAACTATAGTTGTAGACGAGATGATGTTGGCGAGTCTAGCCAGAGTAGGAGCCGGAGACGTGAGATGGAGAGGGTGCCAGCAGAGGGTCCGGAGCAGGACCAGGATCGGGATCAGGATCAGCCGCCAGTGCGTGAGAACCGCAGGCATAGTTCAGTGGAGACTGGTCGGCGTAGCAGGTCCAGTTCGACTGGTCATGAGCGTCGCAGAGATAGTTCGGCGCAGCCACTTGATATACCCTCTCCGAGCGCTTTTGGGATTACCGGGACTGGGACTACTGCCACTCCGAGTCAGTTTACTATACCAGAGACTTCAGGCGCTTTTGGGATACCCTGGACTACAGCTACTCCGAGTCAGTTTGCTTTTGGCGGGACTTCAGCCACTCCGAGCCATGTTGATATACCGCATCAAACACAGAGGCTGCTCAGTGAGATAATGAAGATGACAGATTGTTTTCACTGGTATTTGAAGAGACTTGGCTATTGGGAGCAAAACACATTGAGATTACGTGAGCCCACTGGGAAGATGGCCGTGACGCATGTTTATAAATTTACCAGCAATGTTCGTCGCCTGCATGATCTGTTTGCTTGTGTGCACATCGATGAGGTAGCATTTGGGGTACCAACCATTGCTTGGATGCAAGATGTTAGGAATTACCCTAGATATAGGAAATTTCTAGCTATTCAGTTTTTCCTAAACACTGATTGATTTTGATTGTTTTTGGACATGTTTCTATTTGTATTTGTACTTCTTTACATTATATTTAGGACTTCGGTTTATTCATCGACAAAAACTTAATTTTATTCAATACAACAATCATTACAAATACAGTCGATATACACTAATCGTTTGTAGTTCGATCTGGACATGTGCGCTTTGTGTGTGTTTCTGATCTGCATATACTGCATTTTTTCTTTTCGCGTTGCCTACTACTTGAAGATTGACCAATATCGGCACCCGATGGGCGTCTACGAGATCTAGGTCGTCCAGCTTGACGCGATATAATTGGAGGCAGGACACACAACGAACTTGCTTCGGCAGAAACATCCCATTCGTCTTGAGGTGGCAGTGACTGCACGACTCCACCGTATATTTCTCGCCAAGTTGATGTCTTATAGTAATGACTTACATAGTCGTACGGGTTCAAACCAACATGACTGTCACAATTATGATAAAGTTAATAACATATTATAATATAAAAATTAATTTAAATACGTTTACCTAATTGCCGCAACGGCATGCGAGCACGGGATGAGGTCCAGTTGCAACTCACGACAATCGCACGTGGATAACTCCAGATCAACCCTCCAAGTTCTACCTCCTTCATTCACCTTCATTTTCATTGCTGATATGGGTACAACTGAATATGAATGCGAGAGTTCTACTAACGGTGTTAATTTTGCAACAGCCTCCTCCGTCAAGATATCCGACCGCGCAGATGCCTTAGCTCTTTTTTCATCAAACCATTTTTCAAGAATACCTCTGTAGGTGTCAATAATAGAGCAGATTGGCAACCGTCGGGCATCCAGTAAGCGAGCATTGAAAACCTCAGCTGCATTTGATGTCAAGAAACTATATCGACGTACAGGACATTGCGACCTAGCCCATCGATCTGGTCCTACATCCAATAGTTTCTGAAAGGCTGCTGGTTTCTTCTGATTGATTCTATCCATCGCTTGTTGATATGTTGCCGATCGGTAAGCGTAAGCAGCACGTTGGTACAGCGCAGCAATGTCCTTACCGTACCCTGTCATTTTATTTAGAAGATGGTAAAAACATAAGCCGTGTGGCACACCAGGATACACTTCACTGATCGCATTGGAGATGCTTATGTGTTGGTCGGAAACAATCAGCATTTGATCTGTGCATCCAAAAGAAATCCGTAATCGAGACATGAACCACTTCCAACACTCATCATTCTCGATGCTGCCGACACCAATAGCAAGTGGAAATACATGTTCGTTACCATCTTTTGTGACAGCAACAAATAAGACGCCTTTGTTCCGACCCTTCAAATGAGTGGCGTCAACAACGATAATCGGTCTTAATAACCCGTTCTGAAATGCCGTCCGTGAAACACCTAGAGCAACAAAACAATGACGAAATCTTCCGTCGGAATCAATCTCCAAATCTGTTAAAGTACCTGGATTGTATTGTCTTAACACCTCCAGATATTTGGGCAGGATAGAAAAAGAATCTTCTATACCACCATAGATCATCGAAATTGCTGCATTTCGAGCTTTTAGTGCAACGCCATAGCTAGTACGGATCCCAAATGATGTCTGCAACTCCGTCATAATTTCACGGGGTTTTATAATTGATCCTTGCCGACGCATCTTTCGTGCAAAATACGCGGCAACAGCTTTGGAACGGACATTCCGAGATCTTATGCCTGCAAGATTGTTAACGCAATCATGATTACCATGGAACTTGCGTATGATCCAGCAGCTACCTCTGCATGATGCCCGTAAGAAGAACGAACAAGAGGCACTTCGTTTGCAAGTGTACTCAACACGAGTACTAGATGAGCGCACCACTTTAAATTCAACACGTTGCTCCATATGCAAAAGAGATACGGCAATTAGAAGATCGTCCTTCGTATAGAAGATAGAGCCCAATGAAAGTTCCCGATCTAGTACGGCTGCAACATCTCGTACCACTGGTGACTGTGATGAATCCAACGATATAATTGGAACTAGCCAATTATTTAGATCGCCTTCAACGTGACATGAATCCGGGAGAGGATGGGTTGGCATAAGATTGGATATAAACGCACTCATTCCACCAACTGATCGGATCCATGCAGAAAACTCAGCCACTGTAAAATTCTTTAATGCATCAGAATTTATGAAATCTTCATCGTCACTAGACTCCTCCTCGGATTCCTCGTCCTCCTCTTCATCATTAGAGTCAACGATATGACCCTCATTTGTTGAGTGGTGACCTGTATTTTCATTCTCCTCCTCCTCCGCCTCCTCGTATGGATGCTCATATTCTTCATGGGGAGGCTCATCGTTTAAATTGGGTATTTGGGAGCTCCGACTACCACCTTCTGAAGACGTACCAAAAATCAATGAGTCCCCAAATCTTTGTAGATCTTCCAGACCTGGACTAAAATGCTGGTAAATTGGTGGACTGCTTGATGATAAGAAGGGTCTGTATGGGGATGGCTCCCGATGTGAAGTCCCAACACCGGTACTCGCCGTATAATTCATAACAATATAAACATGCGGCTCCGAATAAAGAGCAACCAGTCGTTGAAGATCCAAATCCGTCACCAAAATTGATTTTACAAATCTCCCACTACGGGATTTGGCAGTGTAATAAATGTTATACTCACCGTGTATGAATTCCGCATCAAAAATAAGTTGAATGTTGCTTCTTAATGCGGTAATGGAAATATTGGCGATTGGTATATAAACCAATCGTTCTTGTCCGGCAATGTAGTTGCACGAGTCATCCCATTGCCCATTGTAGTGAACTATTACACTACACCAGTCCTCCATTTTCAGTAACAAGTATATATATTTTGATGAAGAGAGACAGAGATGAAAATGAAGAAAAATTGAACTGTGAAGAATGAAGAGAGGCAGAGATGAAAATGTGTATGTCACCACCGAACTTCACTTCAATTATATAAGTTGTAAAGAGTGTCGGCAAATACACATAAATAATTGAAATTGATAAAATAAAATAATTGTGTTGATTTTAATTTTCAACAATTTCAGTGTACGATTCATTACCCTTCACATAATATTTCAACAATTTCAGTGGATTCATCAAATCAATATGCTTGAAGACATTATTGCATTTGTATGCAACGACAAAATAATTTAATTTTTTGTCCAAAATTTAATAAAAATTGTAGATATAAAGTTTTAATTCGTGAAATTCGTGAATTAATATATTTTATATATTAACTTGATCAAAATTCACGAATTTATATAACTTGAGATTAAAATAAAGATTTAAAACATCTAAAAAAAATTCATTTCAAACGACCGAGTCGCTACCGATCCCACTCGGTAGCTATCGGTTCACACTCGGTGGGGACCACCTAAATAAAAGTAAAAAATAGTCCACCGAGTCAGCACCGATTCCACTCGGGTCGCTACCGATCCCACTCGGTAGCTACCGAGCCAACTCGGGTCGCTATCGGTGTGAAATGCTCCGAAAATAAAAAATAATAAAAAAGGAGTGCGACCGAGTCGCCATCGATCCCACTCGTTCGGACTCGGTCGCACTCTGTGGGACCCGGTCTCTATCACCACTATAATTCTCTGAAAATTAATAACCGAGAACAAAAAAATTCATTTATGCAAATATAACTATAAATTTAGTTAAAAACTGGTTTTAACTAATTGATTAGACTTAAGTGTCAAATTTTTTGCAATCAAATGATTGGGAAACAAATTCCCATGCTAAATTATGTACTTTTGGCTAAAATTGAAATGAATACATAAATGTGGCTAAATTTGAAATGTGTTTTATCAAATTGGCTATTTCACATAATTTAGACAATTTAGTCCTACTTAACTTACTCGAATAAATTCACACACAACAAAATTCTGGGCACACATATCTGTAGAATGAATCCAATAAAAAATTTGGGTGCGATGAGAGAGTCCACGTGGACAGGCACGTGCGGATCAGGTGGAGCAGCAGGAGCCATGTCAGCATAATCAGGGGCCGCCACGCCATGAATGGCAGACCAATAAAAATATCTCGTGCACCGAGCGGAAAAAGCAGAGAATCGAAACCACCACAAATTTTTTAAAAATGATTTGTTACCTCTACAATTGCTGACACCTGACATCATTCCTTACCATTCATTCATCGAAACCATGTCGTTTCACACCACGAAATATCTCTCCTCCATTTTCCAACTTTGCCCTCTCCTACCATTTTTGTTTTCTCTTTCTCGGCGGCGATGAATAATATTTAAACATCCAATATTTTATTTTATAAAGAAGTATTATCATCCAAAAAATAGTTTAATTATTAATTTAGAATTTAAAAAATAATTTAATTATCGATTCAAGATCCGAAAGATTAATTATCAATTTAGGATCTGAAAAATTACAAAAAATCTCAATTCACGACCCGAAATATCATACAATTTAGGACCTCAATATCAATTATCAGGTCTTGATTGAGAATTGCAAGAACTTCTGAATTGACAATTTATTTTTTACGTACCGAATCGATAATTAAACTATATTTTGGATCATAAATTGACAACTCTTCATTAATATTAACATAAAATTCAAATTTAATTTATGGCCTATGAGTTCGAATTTTTTAGTATTGAAATTAGGGGTGTGACATGGAAATATGGGAGGGGCAATTTGGTCATTTCGGAAACAAAAAGGGGTGGCGTTAAATTTTAATGTGTCGTGCTGCGAGTTTCTATTTAAGAAAATTGTTTCTCT
>JAPKLW010000918.1:0-33883 GCA_026898455.1 Plectranthus barbatus | reverse complement strand
ATAGAAATGTCTGAATCACTTATCTATTCTTTTTTTCCGTATGATAAATTCTCGGATTTCAGGTTTTCAACGTTTGTTTCCAATTTTGCAGGTCGGGATCAATATCTACGCGACACCATCGGATACGGCGGCGGAGGCAGCGAGTGGCGCAGAATCAAAATCCAGAGAAATAGCAACTCTACCGCGTAAAATCCGCACCGCGGATCTTCACAAAACCAGAGTATCTAACTCAACCGTCGAGGCCACGAGAAGTTTCCGTTACAAAGAGACCGTTTCCGGCGAGGAAATGGCTCATGGCAGCGGAGCCGTCGATCTGAATCTCTCTCTAAGCCTCTTCAGCTGATGATGCCAATCTGTATTTGAGGTACTACATTTCGAGATTAGGAATAGGATTTCTTATTTAGGAAAGAAATTTACACGCCTAATAGTTGTTTAATTGTTTGTTTAGAAAAAATGAGTTTTTTATTTGTTGCATAATATTGCACACATTTTTCTTGTACTGTATTTTGTATGACTATAATGGGGATATATATACACTATTAATTCCTTAAAGGAATCACGATTTAAAGTAATTAATTAATCATATAAAAAATGTGACAAGTTTTCATATTACTTCACCCATTCCAATTATATGGTCTAGTTTTATATTCCATATTTGTATAAAATTAATCCATCCGTCTCCCGCAAGATTAGTCTATTTTTCATTTTTGTTTGTCCTATAAAATAATTCAATTTTCTTAAATTGACAAATTTTTTCACACGCGCTAATAAAATATTGATTCCACTATAATCAAAATTCTTAATTCTCGTGTCGAAAAGAAATGAGATTACAAATGGGACGGAAGAAATATTTAATATTTAAATAAACTTTTAACATTATTCTCATATAAAACATTAAATAAGCTCTTATTTTTATAATATTACTTTTAATATTATCATTTTTAAAGTTATTCAGGTGTACAATTATAAATTATTAGAGAAAAATAATTCTAAATATTAAAATTAGACCATATAATTGTAATATCTTAAAATAATAATTCAGATCAAATAATTAAAATAATGAAAGTATTTTTTTTCATTAGTAAAATGATAAAGCCACTATAATTTTATCTATATATATAAAATCTCATATCATTGAAGTTGTGGAATTTAAGAAAAAGAGAAATAAAATAGAAATGCAGGAAAAAGGAGTGATGATTTGATGTAAAAGGGATAAGATGGAAATTCCTCTTTCGGTTAAGCATTATGATTTTTATTTAGGTATGAAATTGAGGCCCCATTTCTCTTTATTACACGCAGATGTTGGAACCAGATGCTTATTCTAATTATCAAATATTACTTTAATTATCAGAATTAAACCATGAAATATATATTATATAGTGTGAGCATTGTAGTTTATACTTTGATGGGAAATGTTCAAATATATTAGAAACTGTTGTGAATTTTTAAATATATTATAAACAAATTGTAAAATATATATTTAATTTGATTTAAGTATTTTTTTCATAAATAAACATCAACAATAAATTTTAGTAAATTATAAAACCGGCGAAACTTAATTTATATAACACGTTATGGTTTTTAGCATTATATCTATTCTTTTGTTCGGGGTACAATGGTGAAAGTATTTTACTATGACAAAAAAGTTACGGGTTTGAGATTGTACATGGACATATACGGTGTGGGTGTTTAAAGTAGTGTAAAAATAATAAATTTTGTCGTACCTTTTGGGAATAACAATACCAATGCATGATTTTAATTTAAATAAAAAGCATAATAATTTTAGATTTTACACAATGACTTAATATTGACCAAAATGAAATACAATTTTATTAATTTCAAAAGTAAATGCCCTCAATCTTGAAAACTTGAAAGTAAAAGAGAGCTAAAGGGTCACCAAAAAAAAAGGACTACTTTTATTGTATTCTTGACTTTTTTTTTACACAAAAAAGAAATGAAAAAAATATCAACATTACAACACAAGATCATAACTTCAAGATAATTATATTCTGCTCGAGGTGTAATAGTGAAAACATTTTATCTGTAATTGAATAATTATGAGTTCGAACTTATCTAGAAATATTTGAGTGTGTGAGTTTAAATTAATATATTATTATTAAATAAGTTTATGATAATTAATTAATTTATTTAGAATCATGCTATTTTCTTTAAGGAATGAGAATGAGTCGATCGATCCCGACCCTTCTAATTTCAAAAATTTATAGAGTATATAGGATGTTTATTGTTGAAATAATTTAGGAAAAGACAAGAGAAAACTATTGGAAATGATGAAGAAAGCGACAAATGATGAAATATTGAAAACTGAATGTCAAATGATGTGTAATTCCTAGTCGAAGATGGACTCGTGGCCACAAGCCATGAATTCAAAGTTATCGAATGTTTCATTTTCTTTGGACCACATGCATCCAACTATTACATTGGCATTTGGTCACTAAATCACTAAGTTATAATTGATACAATTATTGTAAAAAATCAAGCTAAACATCTGCCTAAGCACTTCAAGTGCTAGGCGGTAGGAGTGTACATGGTTCGGTCCAAATTAAATGATTTGGCTGATTTGGCAAGTGAGAAAGTCAGCCGATCGGATCGTAAATTTTAAATCGAATCAACTGATTTGGTCTATGGTATGAATAGAGAAATAGATCGTTTGGGCCGGACCGGACCATTATATTAATAATACTATTAAAATAGTATATTATACTAAAATATAAATGTAGTACATTTAATGTAGTGGTTCAAACTAGATTTTAGATTATAAAAGGTATTGGTTCAAATCTTTTGATCTGCAACATCATATAATTTTTGTTTTTCTTCTAAAATAAATTCTAAAATATCCAATATTTCAATCTCATTTTTATTCTTTTCCTATATTTTTATTTATTTATTGAAATCTAAAATCAATCATAAATTATCCAATCTCACAATTTCATTCAAATGTCTCTCTGTTTATTTTTATTATCTTTTCTGTTTTTTGGGCCAGCTTCACCGTTGCCGCATTTTAATAATTTGATATTTTAGGAACTATTATGTTTGAGAACGAGATATGTACTATTATAGTTTGATGTCATAAATTGTTTGTTTCATTTAGGATTGTCTTATACTTGCCGATGAGAGCCATTTTTTTTAATTTCTCAAATAAATTATTGCTAAAAATTGGAGATTTTTGATATTTTTATTTTTGTTATTAAAGTCATGTTTCAAACCGTAAACCGTCCTAACCAAACCGTTTTATTTGGATCCATATAAGATAAATTTGACCAATTTGATTTAGAAAATTTTCCAAACCGTATTATCTAATTTGATCCGTACTTCCACCCTTAAACCGGCCAAACTGGACTGTGTACACCCCCTACTAGACGGGTTAGAAGCTGTCTAAGCAAATAATTACATGGGGGTAGGCATCCGAATCTTCATATTCTATTTTTCTAAATGAAAATTTATTTCTTTAATTTGATTTTTATTTATTACTCCCTCCATCTCATTAGTGTAGTCCCATTTCTTTTCGACACGAGAATTAAGGATTATGAGTGTAGTGAAAATAGAACTATTTCACGGAACAAATAAAAATAGAAAATGAGACTACTCTTACAAAAACGGAGGGATTAGTATTTGCATATATAAAATAATGAAAAAAACTAAAATAAAATAGGTTAGGGTTGGAATCGTGAAACATGCACTTGAGTCTATGACAATAATGAATTACCACCACCAAAAATAATATGTATTGTAGCGTGAACCCATGATTACACATAAAGCATCTATTTTCGATCATATCGTTTTCAAAGATAAAATTAATGGTGAGAAATTACCGAGGAAATTAGATGTGACTGCCCCCATCCCCGTTTATATCGTGGCACTTCTTAATTTGATTTTATTAAATTAAATTTAATTCTAAACTATCAAATATCTCAATCTTATTTTCATTCTTTTTTTATATTTTATTTATTTATTGAAATCTAAAATCAATCATAAATTATCCAATCTCGCAATTTCATTCAAATATCTCTCTGTATATCTTTATTGTCTTTTTTGTTTTTTGGGCTGGCTTCACCGTTGACGCATCTTAATAATTTGATATTTTATGAACTATTATGTTTGAGAATGAGATATGTACTATTATATTTTGATGTCATAAATTGTTTGTTTCATTTAGGATTGCCTTATACAGATACTTGCCGATGAGAGCCATTTTTTAAAAAATTTCTTAAATAAATTATTGCTAAAAATTATAAATTTTTGATATTTTTAATTTTGTTGTTAAAGTCTTATTTCTAACCGTTAAACCGTTATAACCAAACCATTTTATTTTGTTCGGTTTGAAAGATTAGGCTAGTTTGATTTGAGAAATTTTCAAACTGTGTTATCTAGTTTAATCCCGTACTTTCAACCTCAAATCGACCAAACTGAACTGTGTATACCTCTGCTAGACGGCTTAGAAGCTGTCTAAGCAAATAATAGGGTTGGAATCGTGAAACATGCACTTGAGTCTATGACAATATTGAATTACCACCACCAAAAATAATATATGTATTATAGCGTGACCCCATGCTCACACGTAAAGCATCTATTTTCGATCATATCGTTTTCTAAGATAAAATTGATGGTGAGAAATTGCCGAGGAAATTAGATGTGACTGCCCCCATCCCCGTTTATATCGTGGCACTTCTTAATTTGATTTTATTAAATTAAATTTAATTCTCCATCGTTTCACAATTTACCTAATTGAAAAAACGATTTTAATTTAATATTTTCAACCACATTCTAATAAATAATAAATATTTAATAAGACGTTTCGGAATCTATCTTTTATCTATTTTTTTTAGGGCCACTAATTTGCCCTTCCCATATAAACATGTATCACAAATAGTGATGACTCCATGCCCCAAATTTAGTGAACCACATTTTTTTGCTTTTCTTGCATGGTCAAAAACTGACCCCAGTTGGGCTTTTTTAATTGGAAATCTTGAACCCACTCGGGGGTATATTCGTAATTTACATCACATAATATCATGAGCGGATGTAGAGTTCGAGTATTGTAGGAGCTCAACATAATTTTATTTTTTTGAAAAAATATATATGTATAAAAACAAAGAAAATCAAAACCTTGTGGGGGCAACCGATCCCAGCGGCCCAATACTGATGCCGCCCCTGCTGTAAGGCTCTGACCTACAATTTATATATTTTTTGCATTTATCTTTTCGTCTTAACGTTATGTTTTAATTTAAGTAATTACTGATTACAAGAAGGGGCGAACTATTATGAGATCGACAAAGTCCGTCAACTCAAATTGATAGCAAAATTATTGCTTTTAGATGTATTCGGTTGAGACTTGAGAGTTTTTAACTAAAAATTATAGTGTCAACTCCATTAATCAAGTATTCATAATTTATTTAATATTTTTTTTTTCCGGTACAAGTATTGATTGAAAGCCCACACTATCCTTAACTAGAGGTCAAATGGAGCCCGAACCACCCGAATCAATCCGTCGGTTCACGGTTTTAAACCGAAACCGCCATCACAACAGAAACTATTTTTGGGCGGTCGGTTCAGGTTAAATGAAAAATTAGATCAGAACCAAAATCTAAATTGACGATTCCAAACCGTTGAACTGCCAAAATCTTAAATTCAAAAAAAAATTTGAAAAATCGAACGGGCAGTTCCATTTCGGAACAGTTTGAAACGTTGAACCGACAGCAAAATTTGAAAATTTAAATTTTTAAACCAACCAATCAGAGCGCGCCACGTCACTCCGAACCGGAACCTGCAGTTCAATCAAGATTTTTTAAAATAAAATTTAAATTTTGATCGAATCGCCGGTTCGGAACCGAAATCACTACAGTAACGGGACGATTAATGTTCGAATTTTTTTAAACCGGAACCGTGACCAACTTTATCCTTAATTTCTGCATTCACCATTGGTCCACTAAGTAATTATTTTTTTTTCAAATTTGTATCAAATTAGCATTAAATTTTTTTTTTATGTTAATTAAACACACACATCCTATATATTCTCATAGAAGTTCGAATTCATAATCTCTTAATTATATATAAAGTTCTTTCACCATTGCACCCGAATAAGGGACAAATATGCATTTTTGTATTAGAGAAGAAGAGGGATGATCGGTCTAATATATAAAACATCTACCTTCAATATAAATGCAGATATATTAAAAATAGTGGGGATTTCTGACCAAATATTCCTACAAATTCTTGTCCACCGATTATGAAAGTTCAATTCATAAAATTGCCTAAACCCTAAACCTTAATATTTTCATTTAGTGGAACAAAGAAAAGACACATTTTTTTTTTCAAATTGATCGCCCATTCTTCCATAAATATTTAATTTTTACCACATGAGAAAAGACACAATATGGGTTATTTGCAAACTATATATTTATAAAAATCTTAGTTATCTAACCATACATTTAAAAGGTGGTGGCTGTGGCTATGGCATAGGGCAGATGGCCAATTCTTGGCATCCACACATGCTTAAATACATTAATTAATTATTATTATAATATTGCTGTGTATAATAGTACAAATTTGGTAATGGAAAAGTATATGTAGGAGTGTAGAAAAATAAAGTGACAACAAAAGAAAAGTCTAAGATAGAGAATAAAATAAAGTAGAGATTAGGTCATTGTGTTATTTGTGGTAGAGAATTGTTGGTTCTAAAATAGAAGAAAATAAATTGATTGTTATATTTTTGGTGTGTTTCTCAACAACCCCTCAAGCAAAAGATATTTTCTACCTGGTGTTTTTAAGTTTGGAGTTTTATTATCAAATATTGATAATCAAATTTCAAATTTAAATTAAATACGGCAATATTCAATTAATTTAGGATATGGATTGAGCTTTCTTAAATAAATACTCCCTCCGTCCCGCTAGAATAGGCCCACTTACCGAATTCGGCGTCCCAATTAAATCGGCCCCTTTCCAAAAATGGCAACTTTTTCACACACAACAATAAAATATTCATTCCACTACCTCATTTCTATACTCACAACTCTTAATTTCCGTGCCGAAAAGAAAATGGTCTATTAAACCGGGACGGAGGGAATATTAACTAATTGGATTATTAACGGAATGATATGATAAGAATCTGACTCACATAAATTATTATTCAATGTATACAATCCAACACAAGCAACTATTTATTATCCACTATATACAATCCAACACAAGCAATGATTGAGCGAAAGATGAAGCTGAAAAGATGACATAAGCCTCACCCGTCCCCGAAAAAACACTGAACACTAGACACACCTTTGTACCGAATCTTGTAAACCTCATCTCACTTTCCTCCTCGAAATGAAGACTTTCACAAAATAAATAAATTTATTATTGAAAAAAATGGAATCCCCCAAGCCTAAGCAAGAGTTTTAACCACTTATATTTGAAGACTGAACTTGAAAAAATCATCTAACCACTCTTCATTGATCACAACAGAATCTAGTCTAGAATGAAATCGATGCAGAAGGATAAAATACACCCCTCACATTGACATTAGTTATACTACAATAAACAATGAATTTGTTTTTTTTTTTTAAAAAGAAAATCACATTAATTAATTATAACTGATGAATATCCATCCAAATGAAAGCACGAAGTTCCGTTAATACTTCAATTCCTTTCACGAAATCAAGAAAAAACATTATTAAACTTCTCTTCTTTTTATGAATCTTAGTTTTTGTACAAATCTAAAAATATCATTTTATAAAATAAAAATAATATTTCCTCACGAACTTCTATAATTGTTTGTTAAAAAAAAATGTGATATCGAACTCTGCGTGAATTTTTTAATTAGGAATAATACGAAATGAATTCAAAATTGGCTACAGAAAAAATAAGTAAAAAGAAAGAAGCACGATTCTTTAAAATCGCGTTTTCTCGAAAAATTGTAAAAAAAAAAAAAAAAAAGAAAAAGAATTCAAGAATACAAAATCTAGAAGAGGACGAATTTAACCTTTTCTTTTTTCTTCTTTTTTTTTTGTTGGTTGGTTTGTTTTGGTTTATTCACTTGAGTTGATCATTGGCGTCGTGAAACTCGGGGAGCTCCTCCTCTCCCTCCGCCGCCTCCGCCTCCGCCTCATCGTCGTCGTCGTGCTTATATCGCACCACCACCACGGGGCATGCGCAGTGCTGCACGCAGTAATCGCTGACGCTGCCGAGCTTCCCTTTGCTCCGGCCCCTCGACGCGCCGATGCCGCGGCTGCCCATGATGACGGCGCTGACGCCCAGCCGCTCCACCTCCAAGCACAGCCGCTCCTTCATGTCGTGATCCTTCACGATGTGGATCTTCACCGGCACGTGCGCCTCCACCAGCGGCTGCGCCAGGTTGTTGGCCTTCTTCGCCGTCAGGTTGTCGAACTCCTCCTCCATCTGCCGCGGCGACGACGTCGTCTTCTTCGTGAAGGGGTTGCTGGCCTCGGAGTTGCTGTTGGTGCTGGTGGGGGTGGAGGAGCCCCAGTCGGCGCCGTACAGGATGGCGGTGGAGCGGACGTGGAGGAGGATCACGGTGTCGCCGGGGCGGATGTAGTTGTCGACGGCCCACTTGACGGCGAACGAGCTCTCCTCGCTGAGGTCGACCGCGATGGCGATGCGGCGGAGGGAGGGGGAGGAGGAGGCGTAGATGGAGTTCGGGGTGAGGGGCGGCGGAGGGAAGCGCGGGGATGATGTGTTTACCTGGACGGGCTGGATGTTGAGCTTGGGGTGGTCGCGCGGCGGCGAAGCCATGACGGTTGGGTTTGTGGGGGTGGGGAATGGGAGGGTGTTTAGAGAGAGAGAGAGATGGTGGTGGTGGTGGTGGTGGGAGAGAAAAGCAAGGAAGAATGAAACTAACGAGAGCGAAGATGAAGGTGAGGTGGTGGTCGTTTCTTCCTCCGAAATTCAGATCTTGACACGTCACCATCCCACGTGGCGCCACCTCACCCTTTTCCTCATCCACATGTCTGTGTTATTCATATGCCACGTGGTTTCATTTTATTGCATCAATTTACTTTAGTTTTTGAATTTTATTTTTTGGTTAAAAGTAAATAACACCTCGTCGAAAATAAAATTATTTTATGTTAAAATTAAGCCGAAATATAATTTAATTGATTCTAATGTGTTTTATTGGAAATTTTATGTTATTTTTTTCTTTTTTGCGCAAACTTTATGCATTGATATAGATGTGCATGGATGAATTATTTTATTTATTGAATCCTAAATTAATAAAAAATTGATAGATAAATTAATTTAAGAATTAAAGTTAAATTCAACATATTTATTTATCTATTAATCCTTCATTAAAATAAGTTACAATACTTGTATAAATATCAAACGGGTCGGACCATCTAGTCTGATATAGCCGACCCGAATGAGGCCCGATCCAATTTTAGGCCCACCAAAATGAAGGGTCAATCTTGCCGATGGCTAGATCGAGGCTCGAACCAATTAAATGGTTTTTTATTATTTCTAATTAATTTAGCAATTAAACAATTTTAAGTGATCATAACTATATCAAACCTAATTGCATTAAGCTTGAATAAAATAATTATAAAAACTCATATAAAAAATATATTTAAAAATAAATAAAACAGACAAACCTACTCCAAGCCCATCTGAGACCGACTCAAAATCTATTTGAGATCCGATACAAACTCACTTCATATTTTTGATAAGGAAGATCTTGGGTTAGGCAGACCTAAATGATTTAGGTGGGTTTTATCATTAACCCAAGCCCAAACTCATATAATATACTTTAATTGGGATTAATAAATCCTAATTAGGATGGGTCAACCCATTTGGGTAGGATAAAACCCGCCTAAACCATTTAGGCCTGCCAAACGCAAGTTTTTGTCTTTTTGATATTGTCCGATGTAGACTTTATAAAATAATCAACACACTCTATGTCGCTAGACGCTAGTGGTCCCGAACTATGCCAGGTCACTTGGCTGATGGGATTATCCGGGCCTCGGCTGAACCGGGCTGGCCGGACCTCGTGACAAGTATAAAAGGATGTTCAATCACACGAATTTATGAACAATTTTTTGGGACCTGCTGGTTTTGGTCTAGGTCTCCTTAAATTAATATTGCAATAATCTATATAGTGGACCTTGATTATCAAAAGGAACTATTTTATTATTTATGCAATAATTTCTAGACCAAATCCTCCACAAACCCTATGAAAAACATAGCACATTTAGTTTGACCAATTAAATCTGAAAATTTGGTTGCACCCTCAGATAAATCATTTTCACAGACTATTTTTTTCTAAATGATAAATAAAAAAATAATATTAATTAGAATTAAAATTTAAATATCTCGTTTGAATTTAAATTGATGAAAATGATAAAAAATAGGATAAATAAGGGAAAATATCCTAAACTATTGACGTTTTTGGAAAAATACCCAAAGCTATTTTCATAAGTTAAAATACCTCAATATTTACTTTCATTTATAAATTATACTCTGAACTATTGATATTTTGGAAAAATACCCTAATGTATTATTATTAGTTAAAAACACTCCAATCTTTAATTTCGTTTACGAATTATACCAAAGTCCAAAACGACAATTACAAATATTATTGGCTCACACAAAGATGGCAGTCAAAACAACTGTTTTCGTTCGTGTTAAATTTAATGTATTAAACAATCAATATTTGCTATATATTCTGAAAAGTATTTAAACTTCATGTTCTACTCTTATTTTTTTGTTTCCTCTAACATCCAATCCGTACGAAGGCGCATACATTTCGATACAAGATTACACGTCAAAACATGCATTGAGAGAAAAAAAATAAGGTATTCAAGCAACCAAAGGAAACATAAAAAAAAAAGAGCAGAACATGAAGTTTTACATACTTTTCAGAAGATAAATGCATTTAAAGTTATAGCAAATATAGATTGTTTAGTACATTAAATTTAATACAGACGATGATAGTTGTTTAGAGTACCATCTTTGTATGAGCCAATAATAATTTTCATTTTGATATACTAACGAAATTAAAAATTGGAGTATTTTTAACTAATAATAATACATTGGGGTATTTTTTCAAAATATTAATAGATCTGGGTATAATTCTTAAATGGAAGTAAATATTTGAGTATTTTTAACTTATGAAAATAAATTATAGTATTTTTCCGAAAACATCAATAATTTAGGAATTTCCCCCTATTTACACTAAAAATATATATATAGCTCTTCTTTTAATCAAAATCACAATTATTCAAATATCCAATAAAAAATTGGGATCACTTTTTAATTTCTTAATATTATTTTATTACAATTGGGTCTTTTCCCTAACGATGGATACTATTAATGAAAACAACAATAGAAATTACATGCAACAAGTCCGAATATGTAGGCCTTGAAATATTATTTCTTGTGATGCCAGAGTCAAGAGTCCACACCAAAAATCAATTCAAAAACATTTATATAGTTGTATTATTCTACATAAAACTTTAGATAAATTTGTACAAATAAATACAAATTGAGAAATGACATGAACTAAATGGTGCACGTGCACACTTTATTATAATAGGTTTGACAATTCCAAGTTGTATATTGATGTGAAATATAATACCAAAAATATATCTATATCCGCCTACTATATAGACTCAAAATTTAAGCATAAAAATATATATAAATGTATAGGGAATGAATTAGATTAATAGGAACTCAATAATTCGTGAAAATAATAGGAACTCATTGATTTTGATCATTTGAAGGTTGAGACTTATTTATATATAAAAATAAATATTGATTCGATTTTGAATATTGTTTGATTTTTTATTTGATCCTAAGTTTTTTGGTAGTTGGAGCATTAAATTAAAACAATTAACTCACGTGCATAGGGGCGGCTACCGCGTTAGCTTAGTTCACTAAAACTTCCGGCATAAAAAAAAAAATAATTCTCTAAATGGGTCAATAAATTATAATTAAAATTGACTATAATATTAATAATATATTCATATATTAAATGTAATCATATTAACTAATATCCAAAACGCATATTGGAGAGTTACTATTCATAGAATGTAAACTCGAATGATATAAGAAATACTATCTCTGTCCCAACTTTCGTCTGTCCCAGCTCGTCCCGTTATTAAAAAATGTAATTTTTTCACACTTAATAATAAAATATTAATTTCACTCAAATTATTCTACACTTACTCTTTGGTTATTTTATCCGGTCAACTCGAGATAATTAAGCCGGGACGGAGGAAGTATTTGAGAAGATATTTAATTCAATGCATCCGATTTAAAAAGACACTCACTAATCTAATAAAACCTGATTTCTTTTTGAAAAACCTTTTGAATTAAAAGTGAAAACAATATTTCATTTATCCCATGTATTTATAAGCTAATTTTCCTTTTTTTATGTCTCAAATAATACTCTTATGCATAATTGTAAATCTTGTTAGACACTACTAGAACGCTCGGATAGACTTTAATGCTGAGATGATTGAGGAAGTACTTAGTAAATACAAAAAAATAAGATTTATAAATTGTAATTAATTTTTATAAGATTGGTTGCCTATTCTGAAGGTGACGTCTAGCCTGCCTAGATGGCATTTAACCTAGGGGTAGTAATGGGTCAGGTTCGGGTTAGCAGGTCGGGTTGCAATCTGATAGTAATACGCGACACGCCAACTCGAACTCGACCCGTTTATTTTTTCGGGTCAGAAAATTCAACCCGAATCTGACCTGTTTATTATTAGGTCAACCCAAAAGTGATCGGTTAATTAAAATGAAAAATTTAACCTATTACACAACATGACCTGTTAACACGAAAATGACTGTAAACAAGAAAATAATTTATTTTGGGTCAAATGGGTTGCGCGAGTCAACCCGAATCTGACCCGAACTCAGACACAAAAATTAACGGGTTCGACCCGAAAATTAAATGAGTTGACGACCCAACCCACTTTTTTTCGTGTTAGGTTAGTGTCGGGTTGAAAATTGCCACCCCTAACTTAACCCATCTAAACACAATGCTTAATTTGCTTAGGCTCCTATTACTCATCAGCCCAATTATCTACAGATACCTATTGAATAGTATTTTTCATTTGAGTGAAGCCTAAGCCAATATCTTTTATAAGTAATTTAGATGTCTAGTCAATATTTGACCACAAGTGCTTTGTATTCAAAGGGTTTCCTACGAAGTGTGGTGGGAACTATTGGAGACAATATTACAGTAAAAAAAATGTCTAACAACTTTCATTTTCTCTTGCTAGCTAATTGTGTGACATATTTTATTACAAAACTACGGCTTCCTATGTTGCTTCACACGTTTGACAGTTGAATCTTGTTTTTTCCTTAAACACGCTTACAATATTAGTCTCCAAACTTCTACTCTCCCACTTCTTACCATTCATAACTAGGTATATATATATCTATATATAGGACTGAAGTGGCTTCCGGTTTTGGGGAAGTGAGACTAAACATTAACAAAAAACAGAAAGCATAAAAAAAATGGTGAAGACATCTTACTTTGATAGGGATGGAATGAAGAAGGGAGCTTGGAGTGAAGATGAAGATAGCAAGTTGAAGGGTTGTATTGAGAGGCTCGGCGGCTGCGTCTCCAACTGGCGGTTGCTTCCCGTTGCTGCCGGTAAGACGAGTTTCTCCGGTCAGGCTGCTTTTGGTAACTTGAATAAATAAAGATTTGAAGTTGTGTGAGTCAATTTTGTATATATAGATGCATATGATTTCGTTAGTTCCATTGTTTTGTGAATCTCAAGATTGAACCCTAGCTTGTTAATTAGTAGCTCATCATGTGTAAGAATGCAAAACCCTAATTGTGAATCTCAAGATTGAACCTTAGCTAGTTAGTGATATGTTTTATTTCATGAAAATGAAACTTAGACCTAGAAGCTTTTCTTTATCATTTGTTAGTAATGATAAATTTTCGATCACAAACTTATCTAGTTCTAGCGAATGATAAACTTTTAGATCTACACCGGGTTCATGGTTGTGAAAATCGGTCTATGTGACACTTAGATGATAGGCGATCCCTAGCCAAACTAAAAATCGCATATTCAGCATCTCCGGGTGGGTTTTCGTGTAGGCGCCTAAATCTTAAATATCTTTCTATAAATTTAGTAAATTTTATATATTTGAAGAGTTAAGAAATCAATAAAAATAAGTCTTGCAAATTAAGTTAGGTCTAATTCCAGCATCCGACTAGCATTTATCGAATTTTACAAGGATATCAACGATACATTTCTTTTTTTAATAGGGTTGAAAAGATGTGGGAAGAGTTGCAGATTACGGTGGATGAACTATTTGAAGCCCGGTCTCAATAGGGGAAAAATTACCAAACTCGAAGAAGATCTCATCATCGAATTACACAATGAACTCGGAAATAAGTATAAATCTCAATCATTTATACTGATCACATTTCTTCCAAATCATATATAACCAAAATTAATCAAATTTCCCACAAAAAAAAAACATAAAATAAAAACACAGGTGGTCAGCCATAGCTGCAAACTTCCCTGGACGAACCGACAACGATATCAAGAACTATTGGCACGCCCATATACAGAAACGAAACGGCGGCGCTGCAAGGGCGGCGACAATTGTTCCGAATCAAGACGAGGTTGTCAGTGAGCAAGGCTTGTCTGAGGAAAGCATGGAGTGGAAAGCAGATGCTGATTATAAAGCTGCTGAAAGAGTGTGGTACATTAATCTCCCTCCATTGTTTGAGGAGGAGGAGCTCTACGGCTTCGGGCTATGGCAGAATGACATCATTTCTGATTCCTCAGATGCTGCAAGATTCTTGCAAGAAGATTTTGTGATTGATCCAGTTGGGGAAGAGAGTTTCAGCATGAGACTTTGGTGATGAGATGATGGGAGTTTGCTTAAGTAGGTAGGCATGAAGGGAAAAATCAATTTGATTGAGCTAATATACATATATGTGAGAAACATTATAATTGTTTGGTAGCTATATATGCATTTGTGTTTGGTTGAAATGGATATGTGTATATATAGATCCTTGAGTTGCTCACTATTATTATTATCGTGATCTTTATCTTTGCTCGGAGCAAGTGGTATATATCGTCCATCGTTGTAAAAATTGATAAGTGCTAGTCGGGCGTTCGGGTGGGCCTAGCGCCAAGGCGGTTTAGGCGGGGCTTTGGCGTTTTCTAGGCAGTAGTTGATCGATAAGCTAATTTTTATATTTAATATTTATAATATATTTATCTAAAACATAAAAATTAAGATTATCTAAATTTTAATTAACTTTTTTAAAAATATGAAAAATAGGCCTCCTAAACGGTACAATGTTATTGTACTATCATATTTCTCAAGGCCGGCATCACCCTAGGGTTTAGGGGCTCCGGTCCCATGATAATTTTTATTATATGCATATTGAAAATATTATAATATATTGTTTTATTTAATAATATGGTGCCAATTCTATAAAATTGTGATCGAACTCCCACAAAAATTAAAATCTGCATTGTGATTTCTTCTAATCCAACATTCTATGTTAAAGTCGTTTTTTTTTTTTTGGATTACCTTTTATTCGATGCAACTTGGGATTTTTTATGAACAAATTAGTCGCAGCCATTTCTCAAATTAACGAAACGTGGTTCAAAATAGTCAATTCAAACAAGTGAAAATTCTATTTTGTCGAACGCGTTTTCATTTACTTTTCCAATTCATTTTAAGAAATTGACAAGGTTTATTTACTAAATATATTTATCGATTTTTAACATTATGAAATTATCTTAGACGACACTCTAATAATAAACAATTAATTATATTAATGAACAATATTTATATTTGTTAAGATCAAGAGTAAAATGCAATTCGATGTATGGGTATGGGTCCTACTATGCAAAAGTGCAATTTTCACAGCTAAATGACACCAAAATATATAATTTGTCAAAAATTAATAGAACTTTATTACAAAACTATGTAACTATTTCAATTCATTCTTTATTATTTAATATGTTTAATATTGAGCCCATATTTTATGTACTGAGATATCATTAACATATTAAAATTTGATTAAGATAATTTCTGATACAATACGATAACTCGATACGAACCTATATGATAATAATGGGGTTAAACACGAGACAAACACAATCATGATATTTATCTTTTAAGAACTTGAAACCCGATCCAATAAAATGATATTGACACGAATACGACATAAATACAACTTGAACATAAGAATTAATTCTTTAAAAAGGATATAGTGAATAACATGAACTAACACAAATATAATATATTATCGAATAACAAGACTCAATAACTCTTTTTGTTGTGTGCTCCAGTTTCTTTTTCTTTTTTGTCATGACACCACTCGACAAAAATATCGTGCCATCTCGACAAAAATATTACTGCTCCAAGTATTCCCTGGTTCAATATATATAAATTTTACAAGAAGGCGAGGTGTACGTTGTGCATTGTTGTAAAAATTTCCGTCTAGAATTAGCCACTAGGCATTACCTAGCCGAACTGAATACTCTCAAATCCTCGTGTCTAGTCAGTCTAGTGAGTAATCGGCGCTAGGCATAAACTATGCCGCTTAATCCGCCTAAGCGCCAATTTAGTTGGCTGAATAAACAAACTATGTGCCTTATAATTGATTCAGGCAACCTGTTTTCTATATATTTTTTTAAATAATCAAAATTTATATAATTTTAATTTTTATCTATTGATAAATATTATTATAAATATGAAATATGAAAAATGAAAAATTAGGTACCTATTAACTTCCGCCTTAAAAATGCACCCTACCTGAACGTCCGACTAATGCCTAACGATTTTTACAACCTTGAACTCGTGCATTGTGCTAGAAAATCAACCGTTGAATTAAAAGTAAAAAATTAAATTTACGAGCAAAACAGGAATCTGTCTTCTTCTGCATGTTGATGCCACCTGCTGGCATCCATTTACCCACATTCACAGCAAGAAGCCCAACGTGTTAATTATAGCTTCGTTTTTCACTCCAATTCCCCAATTCTAACTTCATACCATGTCTGAAATCCCAAATTTTCCGACCAAGATCTCCGATGACGACGACGATGTGATGACTACATGGGATTACAAGAAAGGGGTGAAGAATCTGATGGACAATGCGCCCAAGTTGAAGAAGCTGCCATCTGAATTTGTTCTGCCATTAGAGACGAATCCTTTGAGTGCAAGCTACGCCCAGATTCCTGTAATCGATCTCAGTGGCCTCAATGGAGATTCTCAGACCAGAACCTCAACTGTCGGAGCCATCGCCTCTGCATGTCGATACTGGGGAATCTTCACGGTTAGTATCTTCCTTTCTTGTTTATTTATTTATTTTTAAATTTATGGAGAATTATCCACTCAAAACCCAAAGTACAGATCGATTCAGTATAAAAAGTTGAATACTTAATTCAGGACTCAATAGATTATACAATTCTCAATTCAGGATGTAATATTATGGTCTGAATTGAGATTTTATAATCATTCGAGTAGATTATGAATCATGGGATATATTGAAAATTATTTTTTAATTCTGAATTCATAATTAAATTATATTTATTTTAATATTGAATGTGTATATTTTGCAATGCTGTAAAATTCCGCCTATATGGGTGGCCTCTACCCAACTTGAAAATCACAAAATTAGGCCCGTTAATTATTTTTCGGTCATGATAATTCTGTTTAAAAGAAAACTAGATTCTAAATATATTTCTTTATTTATTAATACTTATTTGTTAAAAATATTAAAAAGTAATTAAATTATTTATTATGTATAAAAGGCTTAAATCCCACCATGATACATTACTCAAAAGAAATGGAGTATTAAATATTAATAACTAAAATATAAAACTATAAAGAAAATTAATTATCTTTAATAAAATATTAAACTATATCATCGGCTACTCAAGTGTTAAACAATTTCAAAACTTATGGAATTTTACTCAGAAGCTTATTCAGAAGCGTATCCAGGAATTTAAGATTGGGAGTACAATATATATATAAATATAATAATGTGGGGTTATATTATGTAAAAAATATATATATAAAAATATTATAAATAATAATAAATATATATAAATTGTAAAAGAAAAAAATTATTTTGGGGTACAAATGTACACCCAAAATACCCCGAGATCCGCCACTGATTTATTTATTTATTTTAATCTTTGTATATATATACTGAATACATGTTGACTTGTAGATCATGAATCATGGGATCAAAGAGGCCTTGATAGAGGAGATGATGAATGTCAGCGAGGAGTTTTTCGGTCTGAATTTGGAAGAGAAGATGAAATATGCATCAGACGATGTAATGAGCCCTGTAAGATATGGGACGAGTTTGAACTCTTCCAAGAAACACTCTCTCCATTGGAGGGACTTTTTCAGACATTATGGTCACCCCTTCCAACAAACCCTCCACCTCTGGCCTATCAATCCCACTAATTACAGGTATATATTATGGTTGTAAAAATTACTAGGCACTAGTCAGACGTTCGGGTGGGGCCTAACGCTTAGGTGAGGTCTATACATTTTTTATGCAATAGTTAATCGGTAAACTAATTTTTTATATTTAATATTTATAATTATATTTATCAATAAAAAAAATTAATTAATTATATAAATTATAATTATTTTTTTAAATATAAAAAATAGATTCCTTGAAAAGACAAGACAATGCATAGCAGGCTTAGTCAGTCATTTGGATCAATGCCCAGGCAGATTAAGCAACATAGGCACGTCAATTACTGGCTAAATCGGCTAGACACGGGCAGTGGTAGATCTACAGGTAGCAAAGGGCCTAACCAGAATTTTTTCCGATTTTAGTAGTACAGTGATCCAATATTTTTATGCCCCCTTCATTTTGAGTTGTGAGAAAATAAAATGAGCCGAAAATAAGGCAAAAAATGGGTTAAAGGGACTGAAAATGTGGATGAACATAGGTTTTTTTTTTTTTTGGAGGTTTTACTCAATTTTATAATTTTTTTGTAGAACCTAATCGAGCCCCTATGAAGAATTTCTGAATCTGCGACTGGACACGAGAATTTTAGGATTTTCAGTTTTATTAGGTAGCGTCTAGTGTCTAGGCGGAGATGATTACAACGATGGTATACATATAATGTATGCATGCATTGCCTTAACACAAACAAATTAATTTAGGTGACTGCAATTCTTTTTGTTGTGTGAAGAAATGTGGCGAGGGAGTACTTGGAGCAGCTACGGCGGATGGCGATCCTCATTGCCGGCGCGATATCGGAAGGTTTAGGGCTCGAGAGTAGGGTCATAGAAGAGTGTTTAGATGAGGGAGTTCAGATTCTTGCAGCAAACTACTACCCACCATGTCCTGAGCCAGAAAAAACACTGGGACTGGCAGCTCACTCCGATCATGGTGCACTCACAATCTTGACACAAAATGGTGTGGATGGCTTGCAGATTAAACATGATCAAACATGGGTCGCTGTTCACCATTTGCCTGGGACATTTCTTGTCAACATTGGTGATTATTTGGAGGTTAGTTTGCTTACTTATACATGTACATATGTTTATTTCCTTGATTTCAAGATTAGGGTTTTCACTTTGAAACAGTGCAGTAAAAATCGGCCTAAGCTCTAAGCTGTCTCATCTGACCTAAAAATCATAAAATTGGCTTCATTAGGCGTTTTCAGATTGTTCAGTGTCTGTGTAGTTTCTAATTCGATTGGAAATCATGAAATCAAGATTAGGGTTTTGACTTTGAAATAGTCTGTAAAAATTGGTCCAAGTACTAGGTTGTCTCAGTCTGACCCAAAAATCATAAAATTAGCTCCATTAGGCGTTTTCAGATTATTCAGTGTCTGTGTAGTTTCTAATTCGATTCGAAAATCATAGAATCATCCCTCTAGATGTTTTCGAGTTGTTAATTTTATTTGATACTATGCATGTTTTTAAACTAATAAAAACAAATATATGATTAATTAACATAATATACCATCTTGAGCTCTGCATAAATCGTCTAGGCGCTAAATCCAATTTGAATGTCCAACTAATGTTTTACAATCATGATACTTATGTAACTTGTACGAGTGAATCATGATTTACAACAAAATATTTTTTCTTTTGAAAAAAAAAATTGAAAAATAATATTAAATTAAGATTGAGAAGAGTTCAATCTTGGATTTAGTGATGTATCCCTCCCCCAAAATAATAATAATAATAATAATAATAATAATAATAATGTAAATTGAATCTAACATATATATGTATATAGATATTGAGCAATGGAAAATACAAGAGTGTGGAGCATCGGGCAACGGTGAATTCGCAACATACAAGAATCTCGTTGGCTGTGGGCCATGGGCCTAATATGTCGAGCTTTATCGGGCCTGCAAGCCCACTAATTGATGAGAGTGATGAGAGAGAACAGGCCCATTATGAGCCCATTATGTACAAGGACTATATTAGGCTCCAGCAGAGTAGCACAGTTCGTGGGAAATCGGCCCTCCAGGCCTTGAGGCCCAACAAATAATTGTGAGGGGTCTATGGTCATTTCATTTATTTCTACTTCTTAATATTTGGTATTTGTGATGGATTTTATTAAGTTGTATTGATTTTTGTTGAGGTATATGTTTCTGGAAATTAGTTATTTAATTATTTGAATATTGTTAATTCAGGATGTGAAAGATAATTTAAAGATCGTTGCAGGGTCTGGAAGTTGAATTTGCAATCTAGAGTTTGATATTGATGTCACGAATTAAGAATTTTATATTCTTTCAGGTCTTGTATTGAGAAATCATCATTTGGATTAATTAATTAATAATTAAACCATTTTTCGGATCCTAAATTAATTATACTCCTTAATTACTATTATCATAATCATAAAATTGATCTAGACGACCTTTATCCTATAGGTAATTTATAAAACTGGCTTTTTTAGACATTTTTAAACTATTTGGCGTCTAGATGGATTAGGTGTCCTCTAATCAGCAGTTCAGAACAAGACGGTCCATTATATATATATTTTTTGAAACAAATAATTTATTTTTATTTAAAATATCAAATATGAAAAATAATTTTCTCATAAAGTACTTGCTATGTAATAGATCTACTTGAACGTCAGATTAGCACCGAGCGAATTTTACGATTATGGCTTCATTTGATCTTCTGAATAATATGTTAGGAGTTTTATCGATTCAGGACTGAAAAGATAGTTTAATTATCGATTTAGGATCCGAAAAGTTAATTGTCAATTTAGGATTTGAAAGATCACAAAAATTCTCAATTCAGGACCCGAAAGATCATACAATTCTCAATCCAGGACCTCATAAGTTCTGGATTGAGAATTGTATGAATATGAGGTCCTGGATTGACAAATCATCTTTCGGATCCTGAATAGATAATTTAATTATTTTTTGGGTCTTGAATCGACATTTTCCCTGTGTTTATTCATGAGAAAAAGAAAAAGGTGAGTGACTCATTGAATATGGGCATATTTTTTATTGATAGTGTATTGAACTTTGATGGTCAATCCTAAAAAAGGAAATAAATGTACCATCACCTTATCTCGATAAGTCGATCGACATATTTTTTTTCTACACCACAATAATAGAGTGACAATTAATAAGCACCACGCAATTAAATTTTTTTGCATCAAGTCACGGAAAGTGGACTCTCATAATTCAAAAATAATAATAATATTAAAATTAGTTTATACTTTCTTTTTTGGTCAATTATATCGTCTTGTCTCCGTTGTATCATCACAAACTTTCTGTCGTTTTGTATAATTAATTTCGTGCAATTTTTGTTTGAGTAAATCTCAAGTTAAATGTTGCAACATGTGCGTATTTTGCTAGTTCCATTCATTTTTCATAAGTCGGTTTTGTAAAGATGAGTAGAAATTAAAATAATATTATCATCAAATAAATTATAGTAATGTATATTTTTAATATTGGGTGTGAAATTAGTGAGAGTGTGATAAGTATTCTATATTAATTTGTTAAAGTGCTATAAATTATCTTATAATGGTAAAGAGTGTCTTTTTTAAATCGATTTTGTGAGAGTGAATAAAACTTAATATAGTAAGTATAATATGATTTCCGTGTAAATAAAATATATCAATTTAGCCTATAAATTGCACTAGGTAAATTATATTTTCTCAGTCCCATTACAATTATCCCAATTTTTTGGACATAGAAATTAAGGACTGGGAGTGTAGAATGAATTAAGTAGAATTAATTTTTTATTATTGAGTGTGAAAAAATTAATTTTTAGAAACGAGACTAATGAAATGAGACAAACAAAAAAAGAAAGTGGAATAATTCGAGGGGACTGAGGGAGTATTACTTTTATCTTGGAGTTAGGGTTGTTGCTGACTCAAGCCGCTAGTCGAACTGAGAAATGCGTTGCTCCAGTCTGATTTATTTATAGTCGAGTTGAGCTTTGAATTTTATTATCGAATAATATTGATATTCACAAAGTTAATTGAGTCTTTATCAAGTCTAAACAAAGATTCAAATTAATTCTTAATTTTCTTATCACTATTAAAGATAATCAAAGGTTTATTATATTTACTATGAGCTCACAAGTCAAATTATTATAAAATAATATATTTAATTCATATAACAAGTGAATATCTCAAATGAATTTTTATGAAGTCAAAAATAACTCATTAGATCCTTAATTAGAATTCATCATATTTGACAAGTGTCTAGTAAATCTAACTGACACGACCTTGAAATATTAGATGGATATTGAATTTTGTACACATTTTTTCAAAAAAAGATCAATTCTAAAATTCATGATTGATTTTGAAAACTTGTATTAAAAAATTCAAAATTCCATAATGAGAGTATTTCGGCTACTCATGTTTTTATTCATAAATATTTTATAATACCAAAAAAAAAAAAAAAACGGTGATAACAGAGACAAAACCAAGCTTTTTGATGTGACCAAAAAAAATTATCGCACGCGGTTTTCATTTCCAAAATGGAAAGGAGTTTGAAACTGTGATTTGGCTTGTAATAAACACGTGTGTGAAAATTATAAATTCATTTCTAACATTATTATATATGAATTTATAAAACTAAATCAAAATTCTAAAGAGTTGGTCTCCAGAGAGACGATCTCACTATTTTTTTATTGTGAGACGGACCTTAATACATCATTTCAATAAGTTAAATACATCATTTCATTTTTAAGAATTACACTATTTGCAACAAAGAAATACATCATTTGCAATAAAAAAATACATCATTTCATTAAACTCATATCATAATAAAAATGGTGTAACATCATTTGCAATAAAGAAATATATTATTTTATTAAATTCGTCTCACAATAAAAATGACGAGACCGTCTCATATGAGACTTTACCAATTCTAAAATATTTTGAATAAAAATAATAATATATTTAATAATGAAGAAGAGAATAAAGTAGATGATATCATGGTCATTTTTAAGTATAAAAGTAAATTTCATTTTTAGCTCTATTTGAATGATACTATAATTTGTAATATAGTGATAAAATTGTACTAAAATTCTATGCCGATTATATGGGTGTTGTGGGATTTTCAGATTACATGAGATCATCTGTTCCATTTTTAATATTTTATTATTAAAATTATTGTTTTTATAATTATAATTTAAATTAATTTTATAAAGTTCAACATCCTATCCATTTAAGGTATATAATATGATCTTAATTAAGATTTGATCATTAAAATTGATTAATTCATAAGTTTGTGTTTGTATATTATATTTGATTTTTCTTTTCGTAAAAATAATTACTAAAAATCAGTAATCGAGACAGTAAAACATTAAAAGGAACATCATTGTGAAACAAAAGATTTGATCGGATAGGGACAATGGTTCTTCTAGAGACATAGCTTGGTGACATTCTTCTAGATATTTTTAGGCTTTTTGACCGATAATTTAGCTTGATCTTAATCTAGATTTTCTTATACTATACATAATTTTGCAAATATATACTTGAACAAGGATGTGAGCCCTATATCTATTATGAGTAGTTCAAGAAAAATTATATACCAAAGTTCTAATAATATATCATTATTTTAATAACCCAATAATGATTACATAAAAAAAAATGTAATCATAATTATACATACATATGCTTACAAAAGAATTCTTCTATCGTGTCATCAGACATTAGAAACAAGCCAACAAAACCTAAACACAGAAAATGTAAAAAAGAAATCAAATTAATTTCTCATTTCACATGAAATCATCAAAATTCAAACTCTCTGGGATCTCAAATCTCAGCAGATTACTACAGAAACTCTCTCTCTCATCTTCGATGCCGCCATTCATGAGCGCCGAGTTAGAGAGAGGCGTAGACAGCACCGAATCAAAGCTGAAGTTCTGACTGTTGTTGTTGTTGCTGCTGCTGCTGTTCATCGACTGAAAACTCGAGTTTTCCGACAAATCTCCCCTCACTTGTTCCGACCAGAAACTAGGTTGCTGACTTTGTCGATCGCCCGCATTGGCTGTAGTAGCAGTAGTTGTAGGAATTAAATTATCTTGAAATGCATGAGCAGCTGAGTCCATGGAATCCATAGCTAAGGATTGCGACTGATTGTGAAATGAATTGGCGTTGAGATTTGGTAGGATTTGATGGTTGATCATATTTTCAAACTGATTTGGTTGGAAAGATGGAGCTGCCGCCACCTGGCTAAGATCGCCGCCGTTGGATGATGATGTTGATGATAAGAGGCTGACGGCAAGCCTCAGCGCCTCCGGGTTAAGCAGCGTCTGCAAGCGGAGGAGATTGAGCTGCTGATGCTGCTGCGGCGGCGCCGCCGCCGCAGCGAGGAGCGACGAGAGGTCTAGCATGTCGAGGCGCGGCGCGTGAGTCACCGGATCGATCCCCATCCGGAGCAGCCTCTTCCTGATGTGGGTGTTCCAGTAGTTCTTGATCTCGTTGTCGGTCCTTCCCGGCAGTCGCGCTGCAATCGCCGACCATCTGCACATTTTCCGATGGCTAGAATGTTAGAATTTCATTCATATATATATATATACACAGTGGCGAATCTAGAAAATTTTAGGCTGAATTTTTTTTTTTTAATTTTTTATTCTTTACGATCACGATACTATAAAAACGAGAAATTTTGGAAACATTACTTGTTGCCAAGAACGCTGTGGAGTTGGATGATGGTTTCCTCTTCCTCGAAGGAGAATCTGCCTCTCTTGATATCCGGCCTCAGGTAGTTAGTCCACCGGAGGCGGCAGCTCTTCCCGCAACGTTGAAGTCCTGCGAGTATGCACGCATGTTAATTACTCGAATGCGTGATCGATCAATAATATAGAGATCAAAGTTTCATATATAATGTAACATACCGGCATTTTTGGGAAGGGATCGCCAGTTTCCGGGGCCGTGCGCCTGAATGTACTGGCTGAGAAGCATGTCTTCTTCCGGCGTCCATGGGCCCTTTTTCAGGCCATTTTTGTCGCAGCAAGGTGATCGTCCCATTGTTGTTGTTGATGAGAGAGAGGTAGAGAGAGAATGAGAGAGATTTTTGGAAGAAACTTTTTCAAGAAAAGTGAAAAGTTGTAGGTCCGGTTTGATGAGAATGTTACAAAGAGGCTTGTATTTATAGATGGGAAAAGGAATAGTGTGAGAAATGGAGTGAAGTCAATATGATTGGCGCCGGCCTCTCTCTCTCTCTCGTGTGCGCTGTCTTAACCAGGGTAAATTCTTGCAAAACCAAATTTTAGAACACCTATTTCATTACATCATACGCGTATCATCTAGGGTGAGAAATTGATTATTAATTTGATCGATTTTGAGTAATACAAAAATTAAACAAAAATAACTAAATTGTTTTCGGAGATAACTGAATGAAACCAAATTACAAAAATAACCCTACATATTATTTTTTTTCGATTTTTGATTTTTTCGAGTTCTTGCTTACTCCTTACATATTATTAATCCGAGTAATATAACACGACGCGTAATAAATACTACTCCGTCCGTCCCGTCAGAATTGCTACACTTACTAAATTGGGTGTCCCGCCCGAATTGATACATTTCTAAAAATTGCAACTTTTTCACACTCAACAATAAAACATTAATTCCACTGAAAACTCACATCTTTAATTCTCGTGCCGAAAAGAAATGTATCAATTGGCACGAGACGAAAGGAGTATTATGCAACAAAAGATCTCTACCGAATTTGAAGGTATGTGATATGATTTAAGGGCGGAGCCAGCCTCGGGCACCACGAGCTTAATTTTTTTTCAGGTATAATTTTTAAAAATAAAATAAAATTATAAGGCACGAACCTACAAAATTTGATCAGACCCTAATATGATTTGTTGGAGATTATAAGGATTAAAGACTGCGACCATATTAAGGGCATGCAGCTAGTTTGAAAAATAAGCTGCCATGATTTTTATGTTTTTGAATGCTAAAGAATTTGGATAATGGAAGAAATTAACGTAATTACATTTTGAATAAAATGGCCGACCATGTTTTTAATCATTAGCTAGCATCTATATAATTTTCTTCTCATTTAATATAAACTATTTATTTCCTTTTCCTATTATGCATAGTAATTATTATTTATGAGTGAAATTAATGATTGATTGATTAAGAGATTATTACACAAGGTAAATAATAGCTAGGGACAAGTGGCAGCAAAAAAATGGGTTTGACATTGAATAAAAAGTCTTGTTTTCAAGAATGATTGGTGGTTTGGTTGTTACATCTCTCCTACCCAATTATAAGCTTTATTGTTCCATTTTTTCATCAATTGCTTCAATTCATTAAACACTTCTATTATATGATTATTGTTTCATTTACCTTTAATTTCAATTACATCTACATGATTTTCAGAATTCAATGTCCCATGTTGAATTTATGTCATTTCAATTATTACTTTTATGACAATTTTACATAGAAAAGAACTAGACGACGACGTCGTCTTCTCTTCAATGTATATATATTTTTCATTTTAAATTTATTATTTTTGACAGAATGAAGTAAGTATATTCGATCTAATTATATTATATACTTTGTTTGCTAATATAGATGTTGAGAAAGAGCAGAAAAGGAAGTTACTGTATATATGATTATTCTTTGTTTGAAATTAATCCTTAGTTTGTATCATAAATGCTGCCTAATTTTTTAAAATATAAAATGTATTAATTTTAATTTCACCTCAACCAAATGTCTTTCATAAGGGGTGGCACCAGCATTGGGCCGCCGGGATCGGCCACCCCAACGAAGTTTTGATTTTCTTTGTTTTATACATATATATTTTTTTGAAAAAATTAAATTATACAGCATCGACCCCATAAAATTATAGTTACGCCCCCACGAAACTCGAATTTTACATCCGCCCCTGGTTTTCATTGAACTTCAAATTCATGACCTATTGACAAGGCACACACTAAATCTTTATACAGTTACAAATGAGCCTAATTATTCATCTAGATAAAATTTTGTTCGATTTTCTATTAAATTAGTGATATATATATATATATATATATATATATATATATATATATATTAATTCTTTATTAAAATTTGTAATTTACAAGAAAAAAAAATTAAAAATATTTGAATTTAAGTAAAAATGAGCTAGAATGGTATACTTGGTTTTGAAAGAAAATAATTTCTTAAAAAATTACTAATCCTTTATCTTTTTTAGGAATACTTCATCAGTAGTTCTAAAGACTGATTTTTCCAATCTTTCGACCACGGTCTATTCTAAAATTAAAAAAAACTCATCAAAATTAATAAATTTGTAAACATTGAAAATTTTAAAGATAAGATTTAGTAAAATAACAAATAAATTAAGTTTATATAAAACAATATTCAAATCAACTCGAATAGTTAAACAAGTTTAAATCTTCAGTCTTGGTAGCATACAATGCAAAGCAAAAACATCACTATATACCAAAAAAAGCTTATATTTAACTTTTTGTTTAATTAGGTGTGGACACTAGGAATTAAGTATGAATATGAATAACTTTTTATTTTTTTTTAAAAATGAAGAATATTAAGAATGAAAGTTGCATGATGCGTATAAAGAAAATAATTTGTGGTTGAGGTTGTTATTTATATTTATTATTTTATTTAAAAAATGTGAATTTGGGAGTAAATTTGGATGAGAGAGGAACACGTGTTACCTGCTACAAAATCTGAGTTTCCAAATTGGGGCTGTCTGTATGGCCACGTACATATGCTTGATCAATGCTGATTCATTTCAACCAGCCAACTTCACCTATTTATTAGTATTTTTAATCTAAAAATAACAAAAACTATTAGTTTAATTTCTTTATTGGCGCTTTATATATTCAACATGTGCAGGTGCAGCCCAGTATGCTTAGCCACACACATATACACACACTCACAAACACATATATTATTTTTATACATTGTAATATACGTATATATAAATATATATTCTCCCTCCATCACGCTCGATTAGTCACATATTGATCAGACATAGTAACTAATGTTTTAGTATAGTGAAAATAATATTTAATAAATATGTAAAAAATTTGTCATTTTAAAAAATATGACTACTAATATAGCAGGACAGACGAAAAATGAAAAACAAGAATAATATAATAGGGGAAAGGAGTATATAGTATTCAAATAAAAACTCATATTTAGTTACGAACTATAAACTTTTTTTTTTTATAATGTATGTGATACTTCATTACAAAATTAAGTATTTTACATGTGGTAATAATGTATCACACAACGATAATGTAGTTCTGGAGATGAGTTTTTATTTGAACGCACTATATATATTGTATGAAGAACTTTTGATTGTTCATTCAATATTTCAACTTTTGATTGATTAATTGCGGGCTAAATTCAATGAATTTAATCGTAATCACTAGCTACTTCCTCCATTCTATTTTAATAGTCATGTTTTCTATTTTCATACGTTCCTATTTAATAGTCTTGTTTATAAAATAGTAATTTTTTTACACTCAACAATAAAATATTAATTTCACCAACTCATTCTACACTTACATATCTTAGTTATTGTGTCCAAATTAAATCAAACTATTAAAAAAGGACGGGAGGGAGTATTATATATTAGAATATTAGAGTAAAAAGTAATGCAATGTGAGGCAAAATAGTATTTTATTGGGAATGTCTCAGGTTAGGCAAGCCTAAACCATTTAAGCGGGTTTTATCCATTAACCCAACTCAAACTCATTTAATATACCCTAATTGGGGATTAATAAACCCTATTTGGGATGGGTGAACCCATTTGGGTAGGATAAAACCCGCCTAAACCGTTTAGACCTGCCTAACACAAGTTTTGCCTATTTTATTTAGTTTTTTTTAATAGAAGAATCGATTTTGCCATCTTTCATTCAAAAATCTTTATTATCGACAGCAAATTTTTATACAAATAATTTTTTGTCATTTTGATTGTGAACCTTACTTTATGTCATTTCGTCCAACTCTAGAATTTCATGCATGCAAATTTTTTTTTATATCATAATATATACGTAAATGAAAAAAAATAATAGAATAAACAAATACTCCCTTCGTCCCATGTAATTAGTCCCATTTGGTTTTGGCACGATAACCAATATTAGTGAGTGTAGTGGAATTAATATTTTATTGATGAGTGTAAAAAAGTTTGTCATTTTAGGAAATGAGACAATTAGATGGGACGGACAAAAAAGGCAAATAAGAATAATTTCATGGGACGAAGGGAGTATTATATTTTAACTCCACATCATTTCACATGCATTATTGAAAACCCCAATAAACTTCAATTTCTCGACCGTCCAATTGATTGAGGACATTTGCCACAAACTTTTCGTACAATAATATATTTATTTATTTATTGTTTTATCATCACAATGAATGATTGTGTGGACAAATATTGTTAAAGAAAAATGAAACGATAAATATAATATTATAAATTTGAAATTTTAAGTTATATTTTCAAAAGAGTGGGTAACAAATTAGGAATCATAATATATGATTCTTGAAAAAGCAAATTAATTTTATAAAAATGAAATTAAATAAGTACATGGAAGAACATAGTATAAACACTAATTAATTGGTCAAAATTTCCAAGAACATGGCGAATCAGACAAGCAAGCAATTCAAAGCCGTTAGATTTCAGGTACGTGATTTCATCTAACAAAGTAGGATTTTGCTTTGGTCAAACAATTTTTTAATATTAAATATTTTTTTCTAACCCTAATCTTTGTAGATCCAAAGTCAATACACTCTTCGAAACGAAGCTTCCTTGTCTACATGATTTACTCTTTTTTCTAGATTTCTTAAATCCGAGATTGCATCTTGCTTCTGTCATTGTCTGTACAACATTTGTACGAAACTTTTTGAAAGATGCCTAAAAATAAAATTATGAGTGTTTGTTTGGCCCAAAACAATATGTACAAGTGATTATATGAGGAAAAACATAATGGCCTCTCTTTTCACTGAAATTGAGCCAAATGTTAGAGAATGTTTTCAGTTAAAATACAAAGCTATCTGTATCAATAATTATTCTTTAGAGTATTATCAGTTCAAGACTCAAATAATATAGTGTAATTATTAATTTAGGATCCGAAAAATGATTTCTCAATTTACAACCTGAAAAAACCAATAAATTCTTTGTCCAGGACCCGAAAGTAGGGCTGACAATTTTGGACACGACACAAACCCGCACGATATTATTGAACACAAATCCGTTAAGCTCTAACACAAACACGACACTGCCCCCTAAGCTCTAAACACGAACACGATAACATCTGACACGATAACGACTCGACTCACTTAAATTGCTAGCTCTACACTTAGGGCTAACTTTTTGACATGACACGATAACACGACACGAACCCACACGATATAAATAATGAGAATGAACGCGACAAGAATCTGTTAAGCTCAAACACAAACACGATAACCTTCGACATGTTAACAACCCAACACGCACGAATTTTCAGCCCTACCCAAAAGATTATAATATTCTTAATTTAGGAGCTCAATATCAGGTTCTAAATTGAGAATTCAAGAATTTTTCACATCCTGATTGAAAATTCATCTTTCGCATCCTGAATTAATAATTAAGCTATGGATCTGGAACGTTAATACTCCTTATTCTTTCTAAGTTCTTTTAATATATTCCGATGATGGACATTGAATGTATAATGATTATATTAATTAATATTTTTGAAATTAATTAACACTCTATAAAAATAAAAAGTGTAGTTTTTCAAAGGATAAATCTCCCTATATAAAGTGAAAGTTAAATGTTACACGGCTTCCCTTCACTCAATTTAGTGTTAATATTTTCCAGATAGAAATGTTTTTCTTGATATATGTTATTTTGCTTATTTACGCTTAAGATAAATATAGTTTAGCAAAAATATACTTTTGGTATTAAAATTTGGACTATTTAAAAATTTTAAAACTTTTATTCAATATTGAAATTAATGGGTGCTTAAGTAATGCCTAGAGCCTAGACAATTAATGGGTGTGCTTAAATATACAAATACTTTTCAAACAAAATGTTAAATAAACTTCAACGCAATATAAATCTTTTAGATAAATATCTCAAAGCTTACATCATCACAATTAAACAACATAATAATACCAAAAAGAATATCCTCAATTTTTTAGAATTCCACTTTTTGTTTTTAACTCTAAGTTAAATAATTGATAATTAATAAATCGAGCATTGAGACTGGCGCAAGGGCTGCTATGAGTCAATTTATCAAAAATTCACCTAATATACTGATTGCATAATTTATATATTGGATATAATGGCGGATCAAGAAAATTTTCGTGAGGGGCTGAAATTTATTTTTTTTTACCTCCACTTAACTTTCAATTCCTTCCTATCATATATTTTTATCTTATTTTCATTCATTTTTTCCTTCTTTACAAGGAGGCCTATTCCAAAAAATACCAGATCTCGATATTATAAAAACGAAAAATCCGGCCCCCCAAACTCTATGTAGATCCGCCTCTGATCGGATAGAAGCCATCTTGCCCGAGTCTATGTTACTACTAAGATATTTAAGTGAGACACGTGCAAGCAGCTAATGAATATAAGCAAAGTAATTAATCCACTACTTACACTCTAAAATATAACAAACGTCGACTTCTGCTCCCTGTTTGTAAGACTAATCGCAAAATAAATTTTCAATAATAAATTGATGAAACTAATTAAATCAAACAAACACACTTGTCCATATTCAATGCTTCAACAGAATGATAAATCTCGTAACACGTCGTGAAAATTAATAATAATAAACCTTAACTATCATACCATAATCAAATATTAATTACTAACTTAATCGTCATTAGGCTTGAAAAAATGCTACGGTTTCTTACACAAACATACTTGATGTAGTAATTAGTGGTCAACTCTTATTTTTTTTAAAGGAATGGTTGCCCTAATTATCCACCACGTTGCTAGTTTAGACACACCATAATTATTATTATTTTTTAACAGCACCATAATTATATTATTTTTTGTTGATTCAGCAGTATTAGGTGTTGGATAATCATCAACAAACTTGCAATAATTTATTGATTATTAATTCGAGGAGTGATGAAGCTCTAGATCTCGTGGATAGATAGTGAATCAAATGAAATAAATAAATATTAGGCATTGGATAAATAAATAATGCGTTGAATAATTACGTGGATTAGAACATGCAGCTACGTGTATGGTTGCATGGAGACATTATACGTGAAGTGTGGATGATAAATCGTCATTAAATTAAATTAATCAAGATGTTTCTAGCTAGTGTTAATAATGGACCAAATCTTAGTTTGTGATTAAGATTAATTATTTATTTTATCAAACACAATTTGGGGGACGTGGGCATGACGTCTTTAGTATGCAATCTTATTAGATTTTTATAATTTAACAATTATACATTTAAGTTTAAACACCAGCTTAGCTTTCAAAAGAAAAGTATAAACATTAGGATAAAATTTATAAATAATTCATGCATTTAAAAAAATCTCAATTCTATAAATAAATTTAAGAATTTACGATTAAAACTGAAAAAATTGGGTCATTTCTTAAAGAAAATGCACTTTTACCATATGTTTCGTAAATTGGGATACATTATGTAAAAATTATATATATAAATATATATATATATATATATATATATATATATATATATATATATAGGGAACGGATCCGGTGAGAAAACTCTTAACGTGAGAAAGATGATTGATTGCATTCACGACATTGCTTGATTGTATTCAGGTCGTTGCTTGATTGCAATGTTGCTTGATTGTGCTTTAGTTGTTGCTTGATTATTTTGTTGCTTGATTGCATTTTAGTTGTTGCTTGATTCAATATCAACCATTAATTTTTTTAGATCTGATGGACTTGATTCATTCTTTTTTCTCACATGGAGATTTTTTTTTACATGATCCCTCCTCTATATATATATATATAGGCAGTGGCGGATCTACATGGGGGCTAGGGGGGGCTCCAGCCCTCCCCTAGCCCGAATTTTTTTTCATTTTTATAGTGTCGTGATCCGACATTTTATGGTATAGCCCCCTCGTAAAGATGAAAAAATAATGAAAATATGATATAAAAGGATTGAAGTTAAGGTGGAGGTCAAAAAAAAAAACTTCAGCCCCCCTTACGACATTTTTCTGGATCCACCACTGTATATAGGGAGCGGATCAGGTAAGAAAAAGTCTCACGTAAGAAAAAAGAATGAATCATATCCATCAGATCTTAATAAATCAATGGTGGATATAAAATCAAGCAACAAGTAAAACACAATCAAGCAACATAGTGATCAAGCAACAACTAAAACACAATCAAGCAATTGCTTGATTGTGTTTTAGTTGTTGCTTGATTGCATATCAACCATTGATTTATTTAGATCTAGGATATGATTTATTCTTTTTTCTCACAGGAAGATTTTTTCTCACATG
>JAPKLW010000917.1:288116-308003 GCA_026898455.1 Plectranthus barbatus | reverse complement strand
TTACAGAGAGACGCGTGGAGGATCGAATGACCCACCAAGTTATTTTTCTATTTAAAGCATTAGTTTCCGCCTTTTGCGTGAATAAAAATGTATTTTATATTTTCACTAATTTATTTAAAATATTGAGTTGTATTTCAATTATATATTATGTTAACACCTTAATTGGATTAGGGTGTTACAGAGTGGATTAAGTTAAATTTTGAGGATAAAATTTTTATAAGTGGGTAGGATTGTCATAACCCGTTTCCAAATTATATATAATATTAATTTTAAGATTTTATTAGTCCAAATTGGGTCCTATATATCTTATTTATACTTTAAATTAAAACACTTATAATTAATTATGTATTTAATTTATAATTTCATATAAATACATTGCATTTATAATCATAATAATAATAGAATAATAATAATAATAATAGTATTTAACGAAAATGGAACATAATAATATTAATAATGTTAATGTATGGAAATAGGATAAGAGACACTATTACTAAAAATAGTATATGAGTACTTACCGATTAAGAATACAAAATAAAGAATTCAATATAATCTTACAAATGGAAGCATAATAAAATATAAGAGATGAGTCATTGTTATTAAATTAATATTTTAATCATAAAACTAAGCCTATATTTATATGCAGACATTTGAATAGTCTTAATTGCCTCAATAACCCTTTCAAACATTTGCAGGTGCGTTGTATTTCATAATTATCTTATAAATATTAATATATAAATGATGTTATTTATATATACTATTATTATTAGGATTATTCTCATATTTAATTACATATAAAAGGGTTACACCTTTTAAATTTATTTATGCACTCATGCATAATCAAATTTATCTAAATTAAATATATATATTTTATTTGAACTAAGGAGCAATGCAATTAAAATTGTAAGCTATATCTTGGTTAGGTTACATTCAAGATTATCAATCAGGTGTGGGATTTACTTTAATTATGCAATTGTTGATTTAAGATTGTTCTTGTTGATATGATTTGCTTGACGTGTATAATTTCACATTATAGATGATTGTGTTGGAACTGAACGCCCAACATATTCATGTTATATGTGATTATGATGGAACTGAACGTCCATCATATTCACGTTGTGCACAACTTAATCGCAAGGGGTCGTTAATAGACCCGGGATCCTTACAAGGTCCTTGGATGCACAGTGCGACATTATTATTATATATAATGAATAATGCACATGTATTTCATTTTATATTAGCTTGAACAATCACATGAATAACGCCCACGCTGAGTGTATTTTTATATACTCGTCTCATATTAACATTTCAGGTGAATAAAGTTAAAATGATAAAGTCGGAGACGCGTGGAGGATCGAATGACCCACCAAGTTATTTTTTTATTTAAAGCATTAGCTTCCGCCTTTTGCATGAATAAAAATGTATTTTATATTTTCACTTATTTATTTAAAATTATTGGTTTGTATTTCACTTATATATTATGTTAGCACCTTAATTGGATTAGGGTGTTACACGTGGCAAAGGGTTATATTAAAGAAGGCAAATTCTCAGATGAGACGGTCTCATCATTTTTATTGTGAGATGAATTTAATGAAATGATGTGTTTCTTTATTGCAAATGATGTCTTACCATTTTTATTGGAAGACGAATTTAATGAAATGATGTATTTCTTTATTGCAACTGATGTATTTCTTTGTTGCAAATAATGTAATTTTAAAAAATGAAATGATGTATTAAATTTATTGAAATGATGTATTAAGGTTCATCTCACAATAAAAGAATGATGAGATCGTCTCTCAGGAGACCAACTCATTAAAGAATCTTAAATTCATTGGCTACAAATGTTGCAGCAAAATTTTAGGTTCAAACTTCTGATCTTGAAACGGTCAACTTGTGTGGGAATTGGAGTTTGATTCTTAGACTATGCACTTCTATAACTAATGTTGTATCATAAAATATTACTACCTTTGTCCCGCTACAACAGGCCCTTTTTATTTTGACACATTAATTTCGGAATTAGTGTTTAGTAGTTAATTGTAGTTAATAATGAAATTGGCAATTGTAATTAACTTATTAACCAAGTTAATTAAACAAGTTAATTATGATTGCCACTTTTATTATTAACCACAATGAGCTACTAAACATTAGCTCCGAAATTAATGTATCAAAATAAAAAGGATCTATTCTAGCAGAACGGAGGGAGTAATATTTTATTTGTTGCTGAATCAATAGTTATCACAAGGACTAAAAATGGAAATTGTTTATAAGTTGTTTTGCTCTTGAATCGATATTTGTCGTTGAAATTATTTTTTAAAATAAATTATATTTTACTTTTATAATATTTGACTCATAAATTTATAAACGGCTCCTTAGATAAAACTATTATAAAATATACACTTTTTTATTTTAATTTGAGAGTAATAATTATGATAGATCTTTATAGTTATAAAAAAATTGAATTTAAAAATGAATATAATATTATTTTTAAAATAAATGATTTTTAATTTCAAAAACATGAAGAATATATTAAATCTAATTTAAACGATTAAGACTAAATTAAATTTGTGAACTTCAAAGTATTGAATAAAAAGCTTAAAGTTCAATTTATGCAGTAATAAACGATTAAAGCTTGAGCAAGACTCTGTTTGGTTCGACTAGGCATCTAAATATCACTAAAGTTTTACAATTAAATTAAAATGTTAATAATTATTTTAGTAATTGTTTCAGATATATTAAGAAAAGACTTCCTTGCTCTAAATTTAGAACTTTTCAAAAGAATTTTTTTACGGTAAATTAACTTTTAATTTTATTTTTTATTTTCATAGTGACTTTTTTTATTTTAGAAAAGTTAAGTTCTGTTTAATTTTGTTCCGCTTCTTTTATTTTAAGTTGTGTTTTAAAATATTTGAAATCTTATTTTTTAGATTTAGAAAATATAAATATTTATAAGCTATTAGTGAGAGTACAACAAAAATTTTAAAAGTTGAGGGCTTAGCTTAGTCAATTTGAAAAATTAAGAGATCTAATAAAAAAAAAGTGTAATATGCTCGTGTCATAATAATCAAAGAGTTAGAATAATCCTACCAAAATTCAATGAAATCTGAGATAACCAAACGCAAATGCAAAAACAAGCATTACCCTTTCCAAGAGTTTATGCGCATTGACAAGGAAAGTAATATACTGGAAATAACAAAATTATGTGTTGCAATTTGCAAATGATTCCATTTGTAGTAGTAACAAGAAGAAAGGGAACATACATTCATTAGTTAAACAACAAAACATTATTATCTTGGTCAGGCTCTCGACCTCGGGGCTAACCCAGTCTCCACCTTCTTGATCTCAAAAATAAGCATTCTCCACATCTTTAGCACAAACATCTCAGCCTCATCATCCAATATGGTTTGGAGCCTCTCAAGCATCTCGCCTGCATCCACATGCTCCTGAGTGCTAGACAAGATATAGTCAACAAGCGTCACCTCTTCCTCACCCAAGAAGTCTGTTATCTTCTTCGATACCCATGATCTCAGTTTCTCGTGCAGCGCATTCTGCAAAGAACAAAAATAAGATCCCTTGTAGACTAGCAAACATTTCAACCATTATCAAGGTGGAACTGGTACAATCAGAATCCTATCTAGACCTACCAAAGTAAAGCCAAACCACAAAATTCCAGAATAATTTATGTATATAACTTAATCATTGTACATCAAATGTGTTTCTCCTCATGTAAACGAACCTGAAACAAGCACAGTTACAATAACAACCGTAATAATTGTTAAATCACATACCAAACAAAGCAACATTACTAACCAGATAACAATTATCGAATTCATGGTTCTGGCAGGCATACCTTAAAGTTCTATCCACATTGAGACTTTATAGTACTTATCATCGACTGAAGGAATCCAGTTCTAATAACTTTTACCAAATGAAATGCTGGGTCTTTAAAAATTAAGAAAAAATCCATTACCATGGGGTTTTTTTTTTTAATCTATCACGGTGGCACTGATTTTGAACACACAGCAATAACAAGTTGGATGACAATGAATTAATTCTCCCCACAGGACTCAAGAAAGTAAAGAGCCATATAGAGGTAGTCACCTGATCGTAGATTGCCCAATTTATCTCATAGGAAAACAACTCATTTTTGGTCCTTGGGATAGTGTCAATCAATTGCTTAGGATCAAGAGGCTTCAGGTTTTCGGGTGCCTTTGTTTTATTTGATCTCTCTCTTTCAAAATTATCTCTTCTGCTATCCTCACGAAAGCTATTGTTTTCATCCTCGTGTCTATCTCGGTCGCGCTGGCCTGATCTATCATGAGAACGTCTACTCTTTTCTTTTTCTACATCAGGTTTCTCTTCTTTGGGATTAGATGTTGAAAAACGCTTCACAAATTCAGCAGCAGCAGCTACATTGGCTGATGGTGCTTCAGACATGGAAGATTGAACAGCTTGCTGCTCCTCAGTTGAATAATCAATTGGAACTAAAGGTCTCATCTTCTTCTCCTTGTGCGCATCCTCATCTTCGTCCTCGTTAAAAAAAGAAGGTACAGCAGCTCGTTTTCCAGACCCTGAAAGCCCAAAGCCCAGCTTTTTTGTTGGTGCATTGCTATTTTGCCGATCAGAAGAAGAATTAGACGGATCGCTGGTGCCATTCTGTAGAATTCCTTCACCTGCCATAGGCAAAAGTATGTTTAAGTGAAAAGATGGAGAGCCCAAAAACGGAACAAGATCATAAGATAAGTGGGAAGAAATACATTCATAAGTCCCGGGACTTGGTATGTGCTCAAATGTCTGAATCTGATCAGACTTGCCTTGGTATTCAATATTGGTTTCATTTGGCAAAATAGCTTTCTCGAGTCCATTAACAGGTGGAACTGTTGCAGTTTTCAGAACCTCAAGTTGTTTCTTTTGTTCTTCTTCGGCCCTCATTTTAGCTTCTGACATTTCTTCCTCCTCTCTCAGTCTGTCAATGAGATCCTCTTCCTTTTCCCGTTGTCTTCTTTTCCTCTCTTCATCGCTTATCTTATATTTCCTCTTTTTACCATACCCGTCATCACCATCCCGTTCTTGCTCCAAAATCTCCCACTTCCTCTCTTGAGCCCTCTCTTTCTCTCTTTCTCGCTCCCTCTTCCGCCAATGCTCCCTCTCTCTTTCCCTGGAATCCCACTCTTTTTCCCGAGCCTTGTACCTCCTTTCATCTTCCCGGCTCCGATATTCTCTATCCTTCTCCCTCTTGGCTCGTTCTTGCTCCCGTTCTCTCTCATACCTTTCAAGTTCCCTTTCCTTTTCCCTTCTTAGATCACGGTCTCGGTCCCTGCTCCTATCATACCTTCTACTCCTGTCAGGAGAACCTGTTCCAGCTCTATCAGGCTCATTAGAAGGTTTGCTCTCGGCAGTCTTCTCATCCTCAGTTTTGTCTTCTGTGTCTGCAAATGATGCTTAAGCATTTCAGTGGTCTATAGAACAATTAATAAGGCATGGAAATTAGACTATCAGGTTTCACAAAATCACTTACCATTCTTCAACCCATCTTCTCCTGATTCCCTATCCTTTGACCCAGAAGGCTGCTCGGAGTTCAAGATTCCAGGACCATCAATTAATGCTGGTGGGGGTGGAGGTGGAAGAGGTCTGTTTTTTAGCCGTTCCTCTATCATGCCTGTGAGCTTCTGAAGTGCATCACGGTCTGCTTCCTTGTCTTTGTCAGTAACGAGGCCAAAACTGGCAGCATCAGGATTATCCTTATTCATCTCACTGTCATCCTTTTTCTGTTCATCTAACGAAGGCTTCAGAGATTCTTCAGAGGACTTAACTGTTTTGTCAGTATCGGTGCCTGACTCCCTCACTTCCTCTTCATTAGAACCTTCGTTTGCAGATTCTTTGACTTTTGAATCTTCAATCTTTTTCTCTACATAACGTTCGAGATATTTCCGTGTTGTTTGATTAACATTTAACTGCAGGTCCATCAAGTCCACAATATATCAGCAGAAAGTTAAAAATATCCTTCTTAACTTCTATAGTTGGGGAGAGAGGACAAATTCACAGAGAGTAACCCCCAATCAGTGATATAGCTGTAGCATGCAAACTAAACGCAGAAAACATTGGACTCATAATTTAGGCATAATATTATGGTTGAATCTAAAAAATAAATAAAAAAATAAGACTTATGGTCAACGGCGAAGATAAGGAGGTAGTCAGACTGTATACAGTTTCGAATGTCACAAATGAGATTTGACAGAATATCACACAGAAATATGAAGGAAGAAAGATATATGTAATAGCAGGCAATAAAATCATACCATCAACTCTTGTCCATCAACTCTCAGCTTATTAAGCAGCCGCATTGCACGAAGAACTCCTTCGGCAGACTCAAATTCACAAAACCCAAAACCTTTTAAAGTTCCGGTGGGATCTTGGGGACGTTTCCAATTCTTTACAGGCCCACAAAGCTTCATAAAACATTAGAAGTCAGACTCGGTTGATATCAAGCTATCATTTCCAAACAAATTGAACCACACAAGTGATGAGAACAAAAGAGAACAATAGTTTAAGGATAATGAACAGAAATATCACACCTCTAGGAGTGACAACATGAAATCATTTTCCACAGTTGATGATATCTTCCCAACATAAACAGTCGCCTGTGGCTCCTCTGTTGCCGTGACACCTGGGATAACAGGCGGTCTAACAATGAAAGGAGCAATTGGACCACGAATTCCTACAACTGGAGGACGTGCCAATGGTGGCATAACACCGACCAATGGTCGCGGAGGAAATGTTGGCCGCATCATTGGTGCATAAGGCGAAGGATAACGAGTAACTCCTGCATGGGCCACAAAAATCTAGGCAGATTGTCAACAGCATGCTAACATAATTGCATTGTAACTGCTACAACAGATTGAAGCAAGCATTAAAAAATCCAACAAGATAAATCAACTGTTGTTACCAAAAATATCAAAGCAATTAGAGTTGCAGCACAGGCATGACAACACTCACCAGCTGAACATATAACCTGAAGGAACATCAAGAAAATAACATTGGGATTCGTGAAACAGGAAATGCATGAACAGGACATACCTTATGCATCCACTTGCTAACAGAAGGCACGACAAAACTTATCCAATTGGAGGCATCATAGGTGAAGGTCTAGTTTGAGAAGTGAGAAGGCCAAGCCAAATTCTCACTCAAACCAATTAATTTCAGACATAAAATTAACATTTAATAGTTTAAAATCTTATTTTTTTTAAAAATCAAATAGGCATAATAATGTATTACATAAAACTAAATCCAAATTGCATGATTAGGAAGATTGTGATACCTTGAATGAGAGGCATAGCTGCACTCAACTGTTAGCATAGTCTGCTGTCGGCAATTCAAAAATTAATATCCCATAGAAGGGCTAAACATTCTTACCACTACAATAACAGCCTACTTATCAAACAGTAGAACCACAACTGTATTTTATTGGAAGTGGCAAGATAATATTTTTCAGCCAGTAACATGATACTTTTACAATCCTATTTTTTCCTTGCTCTTATTTATAACGCACTGAACTCAAGAATATTACTACATATATTCTATTAGAGAATATGCAATAGAAATCGAGCAGATAAAAAATGTGTGCATACCAACACAAAGGAGTTGGAGTGTGAGGGATATTCAGTCTCAAATGAGGCCTTCCAACCATTCCCACCGTTATCAATCATGAGACACTGTAGAGAAAACATCCTGTCATCGATACCCCTAATCTGACTAATACGTACCCTCCCAATCCCTTATGTCCGCAGTCATCCTGTCCTAATTGTTAACACATTATAAATTCAACCTACAGTGCATTATGCAAAGCAGCACATTTTTTAGGCTGATAAAATCACATCTATTGGGGAACATATTCATAAAGCTTAGTACTTCATCATAGTAAAACAGTTGAAATTCAGTTAACAGTCCAGTTTTCATTATCAATTAATGACATAACCTCCAAAACATTAAACCATGAAAAGATCAGAAGAAGTGCAACCCTACGCATAATAGATAAAAATACAAATTCAAAGATCCAGAGAATGATATCTCATCGAAAATAGAGAGAGAAACCCACCCGGAGGCATGACACCTTGGGGAAGAGACTGAGGAATACCGGGGAAGCCATTGGGCATAGGCGGCCCGTATCTCATGGGTTGACCGGCAACGGCATAAGGTGGCACCATCATTGGATGGGGCGACGCCACCGGGATACTCCCAACCGCCGGAGCTTGTAGCACTCCAGGCGGTGGGACACCAGGAGTTTGATACGGGACAGGTGAGAATTGCGGAGTAACAACGGAGTTAACGACGGGAGCCGGCACCCCAGCCGTACGGAAGGAAGGCTGGATCGCCGGCGGAGGAGGAGCTAGAGGCGACGGCGGCGGAGGTCCGCTAGGGTTATGGTTCGGAAAAAGGTGAGGAGACGTCGGAGATGGATCTGGTTGTGATGGCCTGGGTTCAGGATCGGGCTTGTCGACGGCGGGATTGCGGTCGGCGGCGGCGGATGTTTCCGGCGTGGGCGCTGAATCCGCCATTGGAAGATGATGATGACGATGATAAAGTTATGGTCTTTTCCAGTTCCGCAGTGAGATTTTGTTTGAGCCCTAAATCGTAAAGATTGAATTTTTATGTCATAATAACGTGACGTGTAGGGGAATGATTAGTTAGTTGGAACCCTAATTCATAACTAAAATAAATATTGTTTGTTAAATAAAAGTTTTTTATTTAATTGGGAATACACTTTATTTTTATTTTTTAGAAGAGCCATTAAAAAAATAAAATATGATATTTCAATTTTATTCTTATAATTTTAATTAAAAAATAGTACTTAAATAAATAACTTTTAGCATAAAACCCTATTAAATAAAATTTATAATATCATATTTTGTAAAAATTAAAATTAAAGTTTGCTTTTGGCGCACAATAAAATTCATTTAGATTTTAGGCCATCTCCAACCCGAAACACCAAACTCAAACCCAAAATGCAGTAAATATCAAATCAAACAGTAATTTATCTCCAACCCAAAACACCAAACTCAAACCCAAAAGAATATTCTCAGCATATTCTTTTTTTTTTCAACTTTTTATACTTTTCAAATACTACCAATATATTTATCAAATTTACAATTTCATCCCTTTATTAAATTCAATGAAATAAATTATTATAATATAATTAATCATTAACGAATATAAAATATTATTAATATATATTTATAACTTTAATATTTATTTTATGGTAGTTGATATCTATTTGCATTCTACATTTTTAATTGTGTAATTATTATTTTAATATCTATTTAATTAAAAAAGAAAATTATTTTAACATATATTTTAAAATTCAAAATTAAAATTCAAACTTAAAAGGCAAAATTAAAAGAAAAAAATGACAATAAAATAAACTATTTAATTTCTTATAAAATTACTCAATGCATTAATAAATAAGACGTAAATGACTAGGAACAAATTGCAACTTCCTATATTCAAATGGAAATAAAACTTTATATTGGAATTGCATCTCTTTATGAAGTTTTCATAATCATTTTGCCTCTTAGAATCTTTTTATTTTGCTGATGATCATACTATTGCATTGAGTTATTGGTTGTTTTTATTCTTGTTTATTTATAAAAAATAAACTATTTAATTTCTTATAAAATTATTTTTTCAAAACTTTGATTTACAAATAAAACTAATTTATTATTAAATAAAATAATGTAAGAAAAAGTATTAAAATAAAATTAGAATTATATTTACTTTTAAAATAAGAAAAACAAAACATGTAATATAATAATATTGAAAGGGCTGGTTAAAAATAAAAAATGTGAAAAGCAGTATGCTACAATGAGTACCCATATTTGGGTATGGAGGAGAGAGAAAAGCCCCAGAACTCATTTTGGGTTTAGGTTTTGGGTATGGGTTGGTGTTAAATTTACATCAAAAATTGGGTTTTGGGAATGGGTTGGGATGCTCTTAGCAACCCCTATCCCTTGTTATCCCACCACAACCAAGACCCCTCATGGCCTAATCTCATCTCTCTTCCTCCCTCATTTTCAATCGACAATACAGCTCCCTCCTCCCTTCTAGTTTTTTTTAGCGGCATCCCTCGCATCCTTCTTCCTCCGTTCATTTACGTGAGAGAGATAGGATGAGCGGCGACAGCCACCCCTGCCAGCAACAATCCAACAGCCTTTTTCTCTTGCCTCTTTGATTCACGCGACGGGAGCTCAACAACACCTCACCATCATATGCCCAGTAACAAAATTCACTTACTTATTCATGAATTCTACAATTCTCTATTCCCCGGTCTTTGTCACGATTCTCGATTCTACAACAATGCAAAGGGTTGATAGTTACAAATGTGATGCTTACAAAGAATTGTAGCATAAGCTTGGAACCATAAAGAATGAAACGTGTTGGCAAAAATACCAAACTCATTAAAATTAAATTTAATTTTTTATTAGATTAAATTTTAATTTTGATAGAAGATGGTACATGTTGGGTCAAGGTTCAAACGGATCTATCCAAGCCCGCTAAGAAGGCCCACAGTTTTAGCCCAAGCGCATGGACTAGCCCAGAACAAGCAACTGAGAGCACTTGCGCAACTCCGACTTCCCAGGTTGACTTCAAGCAGGAGCAAGATGCAGCTGAAATAGACAGGTCACGAGGGGACCGCGCCCCTGGAGACCTCCTAACAAGGTCATCGAGTGCACCTCCCCAAAGTAGGTTGCTCAGGAGAGGTCTCCGGATAAGGTCGCAGCTCACAAATATGCACCAGCAGTAGCGAAAAAGGCGCCATCAGTTGCAGCAGCCCCAACTTTCGCGGAAGCCGCTTCAACAATCCCTAAAATGGCAGAAAATCTAGCTGCTAGGGTTTAGGCGGTTAGGGGACATGTATTTGACTCCCCTATGAACTATAAATAGGGGGAGTCGACTTTATTCTATGACTTCTTGCCTACTGTATTAAAAATGCTCATTTGTGGCTTAATTATAACTCTGCTCGACCTGCTGCAGTGCATTGCACACCTACTATTTCCTATTCTCATACGATTATTCTATCTTAGCTTTCAATTCAAGTGCTTATTAATTATCATTCTTTGTTCATCTTTCATTACCTCGTTGTCTTTAGTCCGCCTACGTACATTATTTTCTTTATTCAGAATTATTTCTTGCTATCATACCATACAGTTCCTTGGGCCCCGTATTCGTAGGAAATCGATCCTCAACAATATCCTAAATTCCATGGAATTGTTTTTTTATCTGACGGGGCTTATTTTAGTAGTTATGTATTTGAATATTAGATTTTTCAATTAAAATTTATAAATTACATCGAAAAATATTTAATCTTTTTAAATGGGTTGTAGGGAGAAAAAATATAATTGTGCTTAGATTCACCCTTTAATTATTGTGTTCCGACTTGGATAAACAAAACATGTTTGTATTATTAATTCATGTATTTTTATTCCTGTGTATTATATTTTTTAAACATAATTTACGAAATTAGAAACATAAATTTTAAAGAAAATCAATTTGAGATCTTACTATTGATCCAAATACTCACTTTTTTAAAACTAGATTAAGATATTTAAATAGGGCGGTGTGTACAAATTGTTGGGTTTCATTGATTTCATCTAATGAATAAATGGAATTAATTATCAACGAATAGATCTAGATTTATAATTAATATCATGAATAAAGATTAGATGTGAATTAAATGGAAAAACTTACAATTTCTTCGTAGAACACAAACGATTCTGACTTATCTTGCAGGGCAAATCCACTACTAAAGGTATCCACGTATAGAATTTATCAGGTGTAGAATCAAATTCACAGTGTATATTCAAAAAATTCCTAGAGAGTAGAACCCATTCACAGTGTATATTCAAGGAATTCCTAGAGAGAATTCTGGAGGTGTAGAACTCAAAGCCCTATGTTTTATTTATTTGATATGAACTGCGTAGGAAACAAATTATTTCTTCTTCTCATTTATGAGTGACGTGAGTTTCTTATTCTTCAAGAATAAGTAATTCTCAAATCTTATATAATGAGATTTGCCTTATTTGTTTCCATATCATTTTCATTAATTAATAATCGAATTATTAATATATTACTAAATAGATATTAATCCAATTAATATATTATGTAATATTCTTATTAGTATAGTAATTTTGAAGATATATTGATCTAATTAATATATCTTGTACTAATATAATTAGTACAAGATCTTAGTCCATATCTTTTAATCTCCTACTTGGACTACAATTTTGATTTCAAAAAGTCATGCACCATCTTTACACGTTTAAACTTATTGATCCAATACTTATAGTATGACCTTATAGGCCTTCATTACCATCGATAATCAAATTAAAGTTTACACAAAACTCCTAGACTGCGTTGTGTAGCGAACTTGATATATGGAGAACATTTACGTGGACTTAGTAAACTTAACCTTTCGCGAAGTTAATATAACATTCCTTCATTCGCGAACCACTTAATTAAGCCTAGGATTTTTGATAAACTACTTTTTTTAGCAGCAAGCAAATAAATTTTCACACTCGTAGGTGGTCGATCCCACAAGGACTGTGCAACGAAAAATCCAAGAGTATTAACTATAATTAATAGAACATAGAAATTTGAGGAATTAGAAAAGAGGTTTTATTTTATAATTTAAAGATGACAATGCAAGAATTAAAAGGTTTTGAAAACAATTAAAGAGAGCACAGATCCTAGGGCAGATAATCTAATCTTTAGCATGCAATATCAATCAACTAAGCAATGGGGAAAACATAGATTTTGATGGATTGAATTCCTTGGTCTGCCAATTTAAATCCTAGATTACTAAATAGTGACTTTATCCTCTCGGTCTCAAGAATACAAATTTAGTTAATCTCAATAATTATCTAAGTAATTCCTATGCTAGTCTCTTCCTTTTAAGACAGAAAACAAACATATTTAATTATCTCTTCCTATTAACAATTTTCACCTCTCGGTCATTCAATTGATAAATTTAAACCTAGACTCAAATTCACCTCTCGGTCCATCTTTTAATCTAGATTATTGAATTAAATTAGAGAATTAAATCATGCTATATGAGTTGATTTCAATAAACATCCATCAGAAAAGATAAATCATAACCCTAGAACCTGTTAGGGTTCTAGCCACAAAACATGACTAAAACAAAAGCAAACATATTATAAATGAACTTACAAATGAAGAAGAACCTTCAATGTTTCTAAAAACTCCAAAGCTTAATGTAAAATTAGGGTTCCAAAGTCTGAAAATCGTGCATAATTAAGTCATATTTATAGAGGAGAGAAAAAGACCTAAATTGGGTATTGGGCTAAAATAACAGAAATTTCCAAAATAGGCTGAAAAATCCTTTTCGGGCTTCTGTGTCGATCAACAGGGAGTATGTCGATCGACACAGATGCAAGGTCGATATCCAGGCTTGTGCTGTGTCGAGATGACCTCCGTGTCGATCGACAGGAAGCCTGTCGATCAACACAATGTCCTCCGTGTCGATCGACAGGGAGCCTGTCGATCGACACGCCTGCATGTGTCGAGCTATTCCTCTTCTGCCTTGCTCATGATCGACGTCCGACCTTTGTGTCGATCGACATGCACCACATCGATCGACACAGAGGTTCTTCTTTGGGTTTTTGGCTTCGTCTTCCAACTTGGTCGACTTCCCGTGTGTCAATCGAAGCAGCAACTCTGTGTAACTCAACTCTTTCATCATTTCACATCTTTTTAGCCCTAAATACCTGCAAAACCGACCATGAACGGCATAACATCCTCTAAAACAGTCTCATGCACATAAATAATTAAAAACATAATAAAACACACTTGAAACAATGGAGAAAAATATAGATAAGTGAGTATAAATATGAGCTTATCAAACCCCCCAAACTTGAATACTTGATTGTCCTCAATCAAAGAAAAGAAAGAAAAGAAATCTCAAGAAGTTGAAAGAGCAATGCCTCACAAGATTCATCACAATCAAAGATCGTCAATCCACATCACACAAGCAGTTTGAAAGAGATAAGAAATCCATCAACTTCGGAAGACTCACAAGGAAGTGTATCGCTCATTCACACAAATGTTTGAATTTCAATGAAAGCACTCACAACATGTATGAATAAACAAACTTACAGCTAAATCAATCTTTTCTGTTTAAGATTAAGGAATTTGTTTTGAAATTCGTGAATTGTAAGCTGAAATAATAAGTGAAAGCGGTGGCATAGTCAAAGTGATAATCAGGCAAAGTATGGGCCACAGATAAAAGGTAGGCATGCCCTCACATGGGACGTTGCTTCTACTACTATAATAAATTAATATTATATCTCACTTCACAAAATTATTTATAATCAATTATAAGACAATTGTGGATCTAGTATAAAAAATAATTTAATTACCAATTTAGGATTCGAAAGATGGATTTTTATTTGGAGATCTGAAATATTCTTAAATTCTCAATCTATCTAGAACCTAAGGTCCTAAATTGAGAATTTTGTAATCTTTCAATATATGAATTGAGAATTTGTTGAATTTTTTATGTCCTCCTTAATTGAGATTTATTTTTTAGATATTAAATTGATAATTAAACAATTTTTTGAATATTGAAATTATGTTTATATTCTAATAAAAGAATCACCTTTCTTACAATATGTTTGAAATTATTCCCTTTACAACCAATCATCCATTGAATGAATCAATAAAAATAAAAATGGTCAATTCATTTACAGATCGCCATCCCCCGCCGCAACTCGCTATTGTTTACGGTGGTTCCAAAGGACCCGGGACGACTCGCGCGGTGGCCACTCATTCTCAACCACCTACTCGCCATCTCCATCATATACACTCCACCCGATCAACGCGCCACCCACCACTCCCACTCGCAATCACTACCTAAAAATTCTTGGGAAAAATTTTTAAAGAAAAAAGAAAAAGAAACACTCATGAAATGAATTAAGGCTCAAGTCTCACACAAGGGTTTAAAAATTTTCTTCCACAGTCAATTTCAAATCAGCTCAATCACCATACAAGTGTAAGTTTCAAATTAATCCTATCATGCGGTATTCTAAATTCATGGGCATCTAACCACATTCTGAATTAATTCAAACTCAGCCATCAATCGATTCTAATCTCACAATCTCAGTCAGGTTATGTCAAAGCTCAAAAATTTCCTCACAAAATAGCATAAAAATTTAAAATTTTATGCAAAAATTTAAATACTGAAAGCATAATAAATAAAGATAGAATATTCCATCTTTTGTCCACATCCCACCAAACTTATTTTTCAACTCAAAGAGTGGAAAAAGTTTGAAAATCAAACAAAAGAGGGAACAATACCTTGTAGTTGATCTCAGACATCAACATTTTATCGATCGACGTGAAGCCTTCTAAGTCGATCCATTTTCGGGTCGAAGTGTATCACACCACGGTTTCGACTTCGATCGATGCCAGGCTGCGTCGATCGAAGTCGAGCAATCCCTCACTTTTTTTATGCTGCAAAACAAAAGTTAGTGCAGACTAAATTCGAAAATAAAATAAAAGGAAAAATGTGAAAATTAAAAGAAGTGGAAAATACTGAAAAGGTTGGGTCCAGACTCTCCGACCCTTGGCGTCCACCATGTAAACTTTACGGTCCTTGATGATGGTGGTGAGCTCAGATTGAGGAGGCTTAGTTGATATTTTCAACCCCTCGTTCCCGCGCTCCCACTCTATAGCTGTGGCTTCCTCTTCTTCAAACTCATCATCTTCAGTGGTGGTGATCTGGTTGCACTCCGTCTTTCTCTTGCTTTTATCGATCACAAAGGTAATTTTTTCCTCGTTGGCCTGGAGTGTAACTTCGCCGCCTCGGCAGTCAATGAGCACGACACTAGTATCGAAAAACTCACGCCCCAGTATCATGAGCATGTTCTCATCCTCCTTCATTTCATGTACCACGAAATCTACTGGGAAGATCAGATGGTCCACTCAAATGAGCACATCTTCCAGAATTCCCTTCGGGCGGGACAAGGACCGATCTGCCATCTACAGAGTTATAGTTGTGGGCCTCATCTCTCCGATGTTGAGGCGGTTGTAGATCGAGTATGGCATCAGATTGATACTGGACCCAGTATCGCACAATACTCGCTGGAAAGTATGTCCTCCAATCTCCACTGGGATAGAGAAGCATCCAGGGTCGCTTCTCTTTATGGGCACCTGTTTTTGCAGTAGCAGGCTGCACTGCTCGTGGATCTTCACAGTTTCGTTCTCCATGAACTGTTTTTTTCTACTCATCAATTTCCGAAGGTACTTCATGAACCCCCGGGATTTTCTTCAGTGCCTCGATCATCGGGATATTTATGCGGACCTTCCTCAGATTCTCCACACATCTGGAGAACTTGGAGTCCTCCTTTTTGCTCGCGAACCTCTGAAGGAATGGCATAGGAGGGATAGCATCTTCATTTTCCACCAAATTTTTGCCCAAGATAGGCCTCGACTTCGACCGACGCATCAATTAACGTTGATTTCCACGTACTTCGATCGATGCCAGATATGTCGATCAAAATCGAGCCTTTTTTTCGCTCGATTCTTCTCCATTCTCCTTAACTTCGATCGACGTGGGACGTGCGACGATCAAAGTTGAGTCTCCATTGGTGCGATTTTGTGCCTCTTCAGCTTCAGACTCATCCCAAACCATCTCGGGACCCTTGTAACTCATCCTGGATCTCAGTGTGACAGCCATGCAGTCTTTTTGAACCCTTGGGTTCACCTCAGTTGTGCTCGGCAGCTGTCCTTGCTTGTGGTGAGCCCCAATACTATTGGCTATTTGGCTGACATGCGTCTCGACCATCTGCAGTTGTTTTCCCATCCGATCCACCTTAGTATGCAGTCCGGCTAACTCTTGCTCCAGTTTTCCAACCCGGTGGTCAGAGGCCTTGATGTATCTGGCCAAAACCTCATCCAGGCTATCTTTCTTCTTTTCCACCACTTCTCCATTCTGAACTTCAAATCCCGGTGGTGGTAGCTCGGCTGCCTCAGGGTGAGAGTAGGAGAAACCATGGTGGTTCCTCGGCGGATATTGATATCCCCCATTCCTTTGCTGGTGCTAGTAGGGGTATCCCCCTCTATTCAGATAGCTCACCTCCGCAGGAGCTTCGGGTTGCACCTGTGCAACCGCACCAGTAGAAGCTCCCGCAGACAATGTGTCCAAATCCTCTCTCAGCTTCTCAACCTCCGTTTTGAGAGGATCTTCAATCTCCACTTTATCCACAGCCTTTATCAGTGGCCTCCTTGGGTTTACCCACTTTTGATTGTGTAGCGCCATCTTCTTAAAAAGCTTCAGAGCTTTCTCCATGGACTTGCTCATAATGGACCCCCCAGCTGCGTTGTCCACGGACTCTTGAGTCCTTTCAGTCATGCCCCGGTAGAAAATGTGAGCATGTTCTTCAGTATCGACTTCATGGATGGAACAACTCCTGAGCAGTTCATTGAACCTGCTCCAGGCTTCAAACAGTGACTCGTCCACCCTCTGATGGAATTGTAGAATCTCCATCTTCCTCTGAATGATGACAGAGGGTGGAAAGAAGTGTAAGAGGAACTCAGCTCTCAATTCCTCCCAAGTCCGAATCCTGCTGCAGTCAAGTCCGGTGAGCCAAGATCGGGCTTGATCCCTCAGTGAAAATGGGAACAGCCTCAGTCGAATCACATCTTGCCTGACTCCGTTTTGCTTGATGGTGTCACAAACTTCCACAAATATCCGCAGGTGTGTATAGGGATCCTCCACAACTCTACCGCCAAACTAGTTCTGCCGAACTATCTGAATCAGCGCGGTTTTGAGTTCAAGATTATTGGCATCGATATCAATATTGAATCCCTCATTGCCGGGCCGAGGCTTGTACTTCCTCCCCATCGCGTTCGGATCCTCATCATCTGAATCATCCAGACATTGTCTCTCTCTTTCTTGCCTTCTTCGTGCAGCCTCTCTTTCAATCTCTCTTTCAGCTGTTAGCTGCTGAACTGTCTCTCGCATCTGGTGCATCTCCCGAATGAGGGTCAAAGTATCCCCCGCTGTAAGCTGTCCATCAGTGTCCTCTAATGGGGGCATATTCGGGTCAACCTACTGTGGGTTTCGAGCTTTCAATGGATCCATCTTTTCCTTCCGCTTTTTCTTCCTGCAAGAAGTTCCTATCTCAGGGTTGAAAGCTTCAAGCGGCTTCCCTCGAGACCTAGTGTTCATGCACCACCTGAAAGAGAAAATAGGGAAAAATCAGCTCGGCGTCGACCGACACGGGTAAGTGTCGATCGATGCACGTAAGTTCTCGATGTTAATCGACACGGGCAGGGGTCGATCGAGGTCGAGGCAAAAAACACACACACGCACACGGAATAAAAAATACAAACTCAATCCAATTAATCCTAGAATAAACTGGTAACAAAATAATATCTAACAATTCCCCAGCAACGACACCAATTTGATCACTGTAAAATTCTACAGATTAATTGCATAATAGTGGGAAACAAATTTATAGAGTACCCTAAGGTTGTCGAACCCAGAGGAATTGTGTATCGAAATTATTTCATGTACTAGTCATGATCCTAGAATCTATTGTTCGAGTCAGCAGAAATCAGGGGTTTTGGTTTTGGAAAAAAAAAACAAAGCGAAGATTTAAAGGGTTTTAGGAACGCAATTTAAAGACACAGACTCTAGGGTGAACTATCAATCAAAATACATATCAATTAATTAACTTGCATTGGTGGGAAATCATAATATACTATAATTTCTTGGCCAGACAATGATAGCCTAGGTTACTAGCATGTGAATGTATATGCTTTATCGGCATCAATAACACAGTACTAATCAACCTTTTATAATTCCTCAGATTAACCCTACAATTATTATCTTCCCCTAGGACAGATTGTTAATTGTATTCGAATTCATTTTCCTGTTATTAATTTTCTCTTTTCAGTCCATCAATTAACAACTATAAACCTAGAATAAATTTTATCTTTCGATCTTATTAATTCTAAATCCTAATAATTAAAACAGGAATTCAAAACCAAGCAATTATTGTTAATCAATTAAACATGCATTTGATTGATATTTGTTGCCCTAGAACCCGCTAGGGTTCCTAGCCACTCATCGCAGATAGAAAACCAAAACAAAACATATTATTAAAGTGCATAAAAATAACTTACAAAAAATAAAGTACTTCGAATGCTGGGAAATAAAGGATGTTGAATGCTTCAAAGGTCCAAGGCTGAATGATAAAGATGAATAAAACTCGAAATTACTAGCTATTTATAGGAGTGGATGTGTATCCTATCAAGTCTAGGGCTGGAGATCTGCTTTGATTCGAATTTAATTAAAAATCTGACAGATCTGGTTGCGCTTCCATCGACGTGGCTCGGCATCAATTGACATGCGTATCTTCACGTCGACCGAAGTCGAAGCTCCATCGATCAAAATCAACCCTTCATCTCCTCGTCTCTTTTGCGCGGTCTCACAGTTTTGGCCATAACTCTCACTCCCGAACTTCGATTGACCCGATTCTAGTTGTGTTGGAAAGCTAACACAAAGATCTATCCATTGCTATGCTCAAATAGCCCTAATTCCTTGTGTGGAGGAACCTTTCACTACAACTTTTGCACGTCAACTGCTTTCAGAACGGTTTTCCAGTGAATTCAAGCCTAAAACCTGCAAAAACACACCATGACAAGCGTAACACCACATCGTATAGAATCATGAATGAAATATATATATAAACTCATTAAAACTACATAAAGTTGTTGAAAATAATATTGATAAGTGAGTAAAATAATGAACTTATCATATAGCATGTCACTATATTGTTTGACTTGAGCCACTTGTTATAGTAGCTCTTTTCC
>JAPKLW010000917.1:241719-278731 GCA_026898455.1 Plectranthus barbatus | reverse complement strand
TATATAAGGAGAAAATACTTAATTGCATTCACGACATTGCTTCATTGTATTCAGGTCATTGCTTGATTACAATGTTGCTTGATTGTGCTTTAGTTGTTGCTTGATTGCGTTTTAATTGTTGTTTGATTAAATATCAATCATTGATTTTTTTTAGATCCGATGGACATGATTCATTCTTTTTTCTTACAGGAATTTTTTTTTTACATGATCCCTCCTATATATATATATAAAATTTCTGAAGTTGTCAATTTACTTATTTGTACATGTGATTTTGAAGTAAATATAGATAATCTTAATTAATTGTCTTAAAACATATTAATTTTCATGACATAATTGTTATGGGCCAAATCCTTAAATGTTCGATGAATTATTTTTCTAAAATAAAGTTCATGCTAAGTTTTTATTGTATGAAATTAATTAAATCAATAATAATATAAAAATATTATATTTGAAATATTTCACATAAAACTCATGTTTATATTTTATAGGCGTAAGTTACTTTGTTTATACTTATAGACTTATAGTTTTAAAAGAATGAAATGACTATATAAATAATATTGTGGTTAAAAATTTCGGGATTAATTTTATAAACAATATTAGGGGCCAAAACTCCAAATCTAAAATGCATTATTTTTAAGAAACAAAGCCTGTACCTGATTTTATTATATGAAATGGTCTTACATTAATAATAATATAAATTATCAAATCTGCAAAATTCTATATAAACTTCTTATTTATATATATAAGTCAAAAAGTAAAAAAAATAAGTTCAACATTTTGCATATGCTCATAATTCTGATGTAACATTACCCTAAAGTTTTATTGTTTAATTCCCAATGGTAAAAATTTCCTCTAATAATTTTTTATGTTATGATAATCAATAAAAGTTATGTAAAATAATTAAAAAAATTCCAATTTTCTCAAACTATATTTTCACTCAAAAATAATTATGTTGTAGTTTCAGGAATGACATATTATAGATATTTTAAAAATCTTATTTGTTGATCAATGTCACAAAAATATATCTATTTAGAGAATGTAGTTTATAAAAATTCTTTTGGAATTTATAATTTAAAGTTTTATTTAAGGCATTAAAAATCCGTGCAACGTGAATTAATAGTGTATTAGAAATATAAAAATTTTGATCCCGCAAATCTACTAATATATTAATTATATAAATTCATTTCCACACCAAAAAATGTTAACTATCGAATGCAGCAGCAAGCCCACCGCGATCAACTTCTGAAAAAACCAACCACCGCGATAAAGTCGGCTGACGAGCGAGGAGTTGGGTGGTTTCTTTCAATCCGAGTGGCCAGACTTCTCTTCTGATCTTCTCGCAGTCGGGGGAGGAGGAAGAGCGGGTGTGCGGGAGGGCTAGGATTTGATTAGATTATTCTTCAAAATTGTATGAAAGGGCTTTTTTTTTTTTTTGGGAATTTTACTCTTTCCAAGAAGAGATTTTCTGGTGGAAATAAAAATACCAATCATTGCAAGAAGTCATTGACATTCGCTATAATCGAATTGCAAAAGCTGCTAATCCGTCTCTGTTCTGCGGTTTTTGCCTCGCGAAACGCGGCAGCTGCAGTCTGCAGAGTATTGCACCGGGACTTCAACGTCGCCTACACATAGGTATATGCAGAAGCATGGGAGGGGAAGGAGAGACGAAGAGGAAAGGGGGTATAGCCATTGACTTCAATGAGCTACTGGGCAACGACAATGAACCTCCTTTGGAATTGCTGATTCTGGGGGCGACGGAGAAGTCGAAGCCTCAGGCGGAGATGGTGTCGGACGGCGAGGAGGAGGACGCGCAATTTGACTGTCACACCAGGAGTCTCTCTGATAAAGAACTCTTCGAGAAGATTACGAGGTGCAGAAAGATGTTGAAGAACTTTTCATTGGCCGACCACGGTGAAAAATTAAGAGTTAGCTTGAAGATGCTGGAGGCAGAATTAGAGCGGAGAAGTTTTCACAAGGTTGGAACTTTTTGGTTTTTCTTTTGGTGAGATGTTATGATCTCTTTCCTTTCACTCAGTCTTCAATAATGTGACCTGATGCTACCTAAGTTGGGAATTTGGTTATACGACATTGAAGATATCCATCTGTTCTATGTATCAAGTTCTGCCCTATAGTAGGGGGCTTGAATTGGACTGAATTACAAGGGGAACACAATTATTTGCCCTTATTTCATCAGAAGTACATATATATAAAAAATAAAAAATAAATAAAAAAGAGATAAGAAATGGGCTTTGGTTTTCATTCATTTTGTTTCCCCATTATGCAAGCATTTTGGCAGTCTCCACTACTAGATTTTCCAATGCTGATTCTTGGGTTTTGTTTCACATTCATTATGTTTTGACATTTGGTTGAAGTATCATAATGAACTTTTGGACAGGGTATTGCATATTGGCACGCTATTTGTCTTGTCTTCCTCAGTTTCTAGATTATGTGGAGGCCTATCTTATGTTATCTATTTGAGTTATATAAAAGAATAAAAACTTAAGTCAAGGTGAGTTCTATCACTTCACGTGCTAAAATCATTCTCAAATCTAGTTTGTTGATGTTTGAAAAACATGTTCATCTTTCAGTTGCTATAATTATGTTATGATGTCCCACATCGGATCTGCATGGAAGTGTGGATAGACGTATAACCTAATCATATTAGTTATGTTTGAATAAGTTAGACATATAGTTGGGAGCCCTAATCATCCCAAAATTATGGTCAAGTTATGTGTTTATCCACTCTTTCATGTGGATCCGAATCCCGATGTAGGGCATCATAACAAATTATATGAGGATTCTTAGTTAACTTTATCTATTGCTCTTGCGTTGCAATGGGAACATTGGTCATTTTGTTGTGATTGTATTTCATGATAGGATGAAGGCAAATGCAAGAGGATGAAAACATCAGCCGATGAATCTACATGTAAAGGTGAGGTTGCCTATCTCTCTCTATTAGCAGATCTTGTTGTTTTTTTTCCTTTCTTCACTTCGGTAGATATTGTCCTTTGTTTGTAAGTTTGTGATTCTTATCCCTAATGCATTTTATAAGTTTAGAATGGTAGGTAGATGCACCTGTGAAACTTCTTAACCGGGCAAAAAAATGTTGCAGTGCAAAAGAGAGGATGAACAATATAGGTCTTTTTCATTTTTGTGTTGTTCGAAAAACTATTGATTCAAAACTTTGGTTGGATTTATTTGCATTTTTCTAGGAAGCTGCCCATAAGGTTTTGAACAAATTTTACTAGAATGCAATGACTACTTACAAATGTGACCAATTAGTTTGATATCTTGATTAGACATTTCATTTTTGAAAGCTTATGCTCTACCTGTTTCTTTTCAAATGAGAAAAATGCAAAAATGAACTTTAATTCATGAAAATGAAGGTGGATAGGGGTGTGCATTCGGTCATTTCCGGTATAGGAACCAGACAAAATGCTCATTAATGAAACTGCCCACCAGTAGAAATGGGGTATCCGTTACCACACCAATTTTGATGATTACCGAGTTTACAAAAGTCGGTCGGTTAACGAGTTGTGCAACTTCAATGAGTTTGAAGTGAAACGAAGGAGCAACTAGAGTAATGAGATGTATGGTGCTGACAAGTTTGACTGTTTGAGGGAAAAATGGAAGGGGTGACCGTTGAGTGAAGAGAAGAGTGTGTGTTGATAGAATAAGAAAGAGACTGTATGTGCTTTTGTGTGAAAGAGAGAGAGTAGATAGTTGTTATGGTGGGTTTGTCCCACATTGGATTCTCACCCCAATGTGAATGGGTATATACGTGGGGGTCAATCCTTCACCTTTAAGGTTTTGGGTGAAGTTTGACTCCCTAACTTATGTGCTTTACAATCTGTTCTGACCTGCCATTGGGATCTTCCTTGGGAAGGGGCTACCCAGTATCCACGGGGAAGGGGCAACTTGTTGCGAGGGCCCGCAGGATTTGGTTCCGCCTGAGTGGGTCCCCCCCTTGGCTAGAATGTGTCGTTCGTGGACGTCTAGTTTGAAAGGGGATGAATTATTATAGTGTGGGTTTTTCACACGTTGGATTCACACTCCTATATGAATGAGTATATAAGGGGGTCAATCCATCACATTTGACCATGGTTTTGGGTGAACTTAGGTCTCCCTAACTTGTATGCCTAACAATTTGATTTGACCTGCCATCTGCATCTTCATTGGGAAGGGGCTACCTGGTGTCCACGAGGAAGGGGCAACATGTTGCGGGGGCCCACAGGATTTGGGTCCCCCGTGGCTCGAGTGTGCCGTCTGTGAACGTCCCGTTTGAAATGGTATGGATTGTTATGGTGTGGCCCATGTGGGTTTGTCCCACATTGGATTCACACCCGAATGTGGATGAATATGTAAGTGGGGTGTCAGTCTTTCATCTTTGACCATGATTATTGTGTGAAGTTAGGACTTCCTAACTTATGTGCCTTACAAATAACAATAGTTGTCTTGAGAAAAGAGATTAATGGTGAGGGTGGAGTGTTGTGGTGGACAAAAAAATTTAATGACAGAGACAAATAAAAGGGTAATTATGATTATCAATCGTCAACTTTAAGAATTTTTGAAACTCTATCTACTCATTCAAATTTAAGAATTCACTTCACTCTTATTTTATTTTTATTATGTATTTCCCTCTTATTTTATTTTATGAATAATTATGTAATTCTTTAGACATGTCAATCATTAATTGCCTCGTCAACCGCCCATGTTAGCTCTAATGGCTGTAACTTGAATTTCTTTTTTTAATTTCCTCATAGGGCGTGTAGTTTAAGTATAAGGAATCACGCTATGGGTATAGTTTTGAAAGTAGAGAGAATCGGAATGGGTTTAATCATTCCAATAAAGTTGTTTAGTATGAGCTGGGTTTTGGAATCATAATCAATTATAATGTTTGGTTAGTTAAGTTTATGAGTTTAGTAATATAATAAAATATTATTTTTATATTAAATACAAAATTACAAATAATCTTATAAAAATCATATTATAGAGATTAAGATGAAGTTTAGTTAGAAAAATTAAAATATTTATTAAAATATCATTATTAACTGGGACTTTTATTTTCTAAAATGTTATAAAATTAAAATGTATTGATAATATTTAATAAATTAATAATTTTTTAATAATAATTAAATAATTTAATTAAATTATCAATAATATCACATTAATAAAATAATATATTAAAATAATTTAATAATTATAAATATTTTAATTTATTAATATATTTACAATAATCATATATTATTTCTAAATTATTGATTTAAAATTTATTAAAACAATAATAATATAATATAATATTTTAATATATAATAATAATTAAATTAATATATAATATTAATTTATTGGTATTATTATAATGATTATATATTTTATAATATTAATAACGCAATAATATATTATATTAATATAATATATTTTAAAATTTAATAACAATAATATGTAATTGTAATCATATTTAATGGTAATTATTATTAATATAAAATAAATAAGTTAAGAATAATGAATTAATAATTATAGATTATATGCAATAAAGAAAATAAAAATTATTTGGGAATGAATTGAAACCCACCATATGACATGGGTTTGGGTGATTCCTACATATTAGGGAATGATTCCATTCCCTCCCATCCGAAACCCGTAAATCAAACAGTGGGTTTCGGAATCATTCCATTCCCTGATTCCGAAACCCACGAACCAAACGGCACCTCAATTGATATTTTTTTAAAAAAAAATCTTAGAACTTATTTATTTATGTTAATGGTTTAATTTGGGGTAACTTTTGAAAATTTAAAAATGTGAAGTGTTCATAATAATTCCATTTTTTTAATTTGAAATAAAAAGATTTAAAAAATTTACTTATTTTAAAATATTACTTTAGCTAATAAAACTTAAAAGCTACTCCCACATCAGCCATTAGGGCTAATGTGGACTTTTTAGCCATGAATGGCTCAAATATCAACAGCTCATGTGGCAAAAGATTGACGGTGATAAATGGAATGATGATGGAATTTCAACAAAGCATAGTGTAGGAAAGAATTCTATAAATTTGAAAATATGGCATTGAATTTCTTATATTCTCAAATTTGGGATAGAAAACCATAATTGCCCTAAATAGAAAACTATAATTCTCAAAGTGTGTATAGTTGTGTTTATGTATGCATTTATCTCTATAATTTAATGAATTCAGTCCGGTTTCACCGAGTTTTATCCTCGCTAAAACCAAAAGCGGACATAATTTTAGGCAGTGCAGAAATCCTATTAACGAACTGATACATAAATAATCAGTTTGATTCTTGCTCACCCCTAAAGGTAGGATGTGAAAATTGGGATTAGGATATGATTGGTGTAACTGTTTTAGTTCTTCTTTTTTAAATCAGATGAATGGTTCTTACTTTTTACATCTTTTTTTATTACACAAAGCACAAACTAAGCATTGCATTGGCATTAATTATGTTATTATCATATTTAAGTTTAAGAGCAGAACTTAAAGCCTGATGTATTCTATAGGTGCCGCTAATGACTTGTCGCATCCTGGAGCTCCACCATCTAAACCTAGTTCAGAATTTGCTTTGCTGTTTTGCAGCAAGATGGAAAATGATGTATGCATTTTTCACGAGTAATTTTTTTTAATCCTAATCCTCAATGAGATAACCTGGTATCAGATACCCTTCATTTGTTCCCTTTTCTTCTGAAACAGAGAGCAACCAAGTGTTTCAGTGAAGAACTTCATACTTTGAATGGATCTGATCCCAAAAAAATCAGAGAGCACACACCATTTTCAACTCAGATAAAACAGAAGAAAGGTTTTTCTTCAAGACATACACCTTTTAAATCTCCAAGCCATCTTTCAGTAACCATTAATAGCGAGAAACAAACCAATGACGAGCAACAAGGAGTCCATGCTCATAACACTTCACCTCATCCGCCTGACAAAGATGCTTTTTGTTGTTTAACGAAAAAGTAAGTATTTAGTGCTGAATATTAACACTATTTAGCAGGATATTTCTGCATCTATTGAAAAAAATCTTGAATTTATTTTACTGTAACTTATGTGACCAAAATTTTGAATGATGATATTTCTTTCTCAACTCCTCTATCTTCGGAGGTCATTTATTCTTGTAACCTCTTGTTGTATTAAAGACGATGCCTGTTCATAGGGGTCTTGGTAATGGTTCAAAGCCATCGTAACCTTTTTGGTGAATGTTCCTTCCAGTGTAATTGATGATCTGACCCAGAATTTGTTAATGAATTGATAAGCTTACTAGCTGCTGCCCAAAGATCAATACAGAATATTGCTTCAGTGAAACAGTGCTCACTGATGTTCAGATATTCAGATGTCATTGCATGCAAGTTTGGAACTCTTGTTGTGGTACATTTTTTGTTCTTGCTCAATCTACATGTCCGTTCTGGTTTTAAGTGGCACAGCCGGATTAGAAACATATTGCAACAATGAATTCCTTCAGGGATAGGGTAGGATAGCTCAATTGACCGTTCATTAAGTTCAAAGCAAAGGTCCTCAATTTTCAGGCATGATGGATCATGCTCATAGCCCCATACTAAATCTCAAAGACCTACTTTTGACCAATACTGCCAGATCTTGGCAAATCCTTATGAAATGACATTCCCTGAAGAAAGTAATTCAAATTTATAGACTTCTCTCGGATCTCACACTATTGGTTTTATATATATTTAACCATTAATTTGGTTGAATCTAGGACCACTCAAATAGTATCATCGCATCCTCAAAAAAATATTAATAGTTTTATCTCTTATTATCCAATTCCTCCAGTTGTCCCTCATTCCAGTTCACTGCTAGTTTCTGCTACTCAATTGCATTGCTGGTGCACCTTCTCTCACTCAGTATATACCTGCAAGCATATTCTTTTACATATATGTGGGTCATTGTGGTGCCTGCTAGGTTGGCAAAATGCTCTGGGTTTAGGCTAATAGTTGAAGTGGTTGGAAGTAAAAAGACAAGGGAGAGATGTTGTAAAAGAAAAGAGCTGGGTCTGATCTCTTTGGCTTGTTCCTGTTGTTCAGATATCCTTTCTGCGGGGTAAATTTCCGGTTCTGACCTGTTGGGTTTGGGCTTCATGTAGAATTATAACTATCATTTGTAATTGTTGTGGGGGAATTTCCTACCTTGTTATTCCTGATTGGTCCCTCACCACTGCCTTTAAGCCCAAAATCCAATGTCTCAGTTACATTTCTGTCTCAAAGATTCTTCAGAATCTAAGAGGATTCCGCATGTTTCATTGAGAAAAAATGCATTGTGCATGATGGTGCACAGTATTGACGTATTTTATTCCTATCTTTAGGGAAAGCGGTGCTCGTAGTTCACTTCCACTGAACTCCAGAAGGAACAATGTAAGTGTTCCCTGTTTTACTGTATCTTGTGTCTATGCTTTAATGCTGCAAGTTTTCTGGGATGCACCTTCTGATTTGTTGCTGAAATTTGGTTTTATTTGAACCTTTAAGATGACGATTTCTAAGACAGCACTTTGATCAATGAGAGTAGGATTAAAATACAAGGTTTAAACAAAAGGGGACTTTAGAAAATTTTGGTGCGTGAAACTAAGCCATCGATCAAGTCACCCATGATAAGGAGGTTCTTGTTAACCAAATTACAGGGACAATATGTTCAGTAATTTATGAGTATGTCCAAGGCTGTATCTATCTAAAACTTTAAAGCTGATACGTTCAACGGTATCCTTTTGTATCTGTTCTTGTTACTTGTCAATAGAGCCCACTTTTCTGCCATGAATACCTAATTTGTAATTTGTCCATATCATTAAGTTTCCTTCTCTTCTATGTGCATATTTTTATTTAGAATATTGCAGTGTTGTATATTTTGTTATTCAGCTTTTATTGAGAATTAAATAACAAGGTGACAAGCTGACACAAGTCTTTCAGCGGAAAACTGTTGTTCTAGACTTGGTAGATGAGGAGGAACTTGAGGTCGATGAAGTTAATAAAGCAGACCAAGTGGATCAAAGGTATACTGTAGGTCCTTGAACAATCTAGCAACTTTGCAACCTTTTTTCGGCTTATTTGCGAGGTGGTTTGTGTAGTGTGCATCAGCATTTACTTATTCCTGCCTCTTTATTTTGTTCAGCATTAAAAAGACCCGGATATACTACCCAACAAGGTACCATCTTACTTCAATACATGTTGAGGAGTTTTTTTTTATTATTATTATTAAGTTCTCTCCTTACACGACCTAAATTACTGCTTCTTAAAATAGGGATGATCCAGTTGCCATTGAAATTTGTTACTCTGACATGGAATGTCTGGCACCTGAGTCTTATTTGTCATCACCCATCATGAACTTTTACATTCGGTATGTCTATTGAAGGCTCTTGAATCTTGATTATTTACTTCTCATCTTTATTTATTCCTCCGTTACACCACTAATAATATTTGTTATTCCTGTATATTTTAATGAAAAATATTCGTAGCTCATAGAAAGATTTTCTGCATCTTCTTCTCCTCTTTCTGCTTTGGTTCAATTGATATTATGTTCAGTTGAGCTTTAATAGTTGATGTTATCATATTATCCATGTATAAACTCCATTGCTTTATATAATCTTATTTTAAGTGCTGCAACCAGTTCAGTAATTTACTTTTTATGTTATCCTTACAAAATGAAGAAACTTGAGCTCTTAATTCTGATTTATTAGTTTCTGCTGCATTGTTTGACTTGTCCACACTCTGTTAAGATTCTTAAAACACTAGATCTGCCGGGTCATTAGAGTACATGGATGTAAGACTTACTGTCCTCCCTAGTAACTCTAAACCAATGCTAATAATTACCCTAGGTTACTACTTTGGAAATAACTAGTGTCTTAGTTTGGTAAACTAACTTGTTCTCTTAACCTATGCTATAATCAATTATCTCTTCTTCATCCTTTTGTCTATGTGCTTGTCATTTCTTTGCTGGTTTCACTTCTTAGTTGGACTGATGAGTTAATCCCTGGTTGAACCAAAGTGAGCAATCCTAGCACCAATGAATGCTCATCTTGTGGCAAATCAATTAGTTAAGAACTGTTGTGCAACTATATAACATCCCGTACCCATGTGGTGGGAGCGCATAGCAATACAATTGTATAACGGGCTCCACTAGCAACTATATAACATTCGTTCTCACTTTACTAAAATGGTTGACCAAGCTGCCAGAGGTGTCCATCGGGCCAACTTATGTAGTCATGAAACATCATTTTCCCAACTGATGTGGTACATTACAAACTATTAGATAGATTATACCAATTACCTTATTGTCATCTATATTCTGTACTAAGGTATTGCAATGCATGTTATCTATTTATGACTCAGGACTGCAGTTTAGGAAGTCAAGTTCTATAAATCGGTAATGTGATGATTCACCAATTGATCTACTTTGTTTAGGTATTTGCAGAAGCCAAATTCTCCAAATGCTAGAAGGAAACTCAATTTTCATATTTTCAATACATACTTCTATGAGAAATTGAGACATGATGTTCTGACCAAGGTAACTTCTTGAGACATGTTGAGCAATCCTTCTCTTTGAGTAACTTTTTACACTAGTATGACCGTTAGTTATATCATTTATAATGTATTATCATCTGGAGAACCTTTGGGATGTGTCTCTCCTTTGACAGACATGGAGAGCATTTATTTTTATGAGAACTTGTTCTTCTTGTCTGCATCTCACAAACAGCAGTTGAAACCTCAAGTTTTGCTTATTGTAATGAGTATTCATTGAATGCTTAATTGGTGCAAATTTTATAGTTAAACCATTATCAGATTTAATTACAATTTTGAACTATCTTCATCATTAGGTGGAAACTGGTCCTTAGATCTCCTACTTTCTTTTCTTTCGTTGGATATTTGTTTTTATGTTGATTGTGTTGTATGTATGTAGGCTGATTGTTTGATATATGAATGAAGAAATTGTGAACATTTTTTTTTTTTGGAATTGAGTTTCAATATTAAGGAAGGGTTTCAACCCTAGGTCTTTCAACCAAGTGAGGGGTATCGTTAGAGTACAACACCTTTCATTATTGTAAATAATTATTATTCTGGAATGCCATCACATTATTTGCAAGTTTGGAATCATTGGTTTAATATGAGCTAGTTTCCTAATATGTTTCACTTGTATTTATTTTTCTCTGATGTAGACTGATAAAGAAGCTTCATTTTCGAAGTTCAGAAGGTGGTGGAAAGGCGTGAATATATTTGAGAAAGCATACATCTTCCTACCAATTCATGAAAAGTAAGTAGTGAGACCAATTGTTGTGATTTTAAGGCACCCTTGAAAGTGTTTTTGCTGTGTTATATACCTGTTGATCATTGACAATGCACAGTAATGTATCCTGCTTTTGTGTCTAACATATTTCCATGGTGGCAATAATTGCCCTGATAACTCCCATCTTGGTCAGTCTCACCATTACACTCTTAATTACTCTGATAACTCCACTATTGCCTTACATTATGCATAGGGCTTGCCATCCCCTTTCTTTTGAATAAGAGCAAGGAGTCATCTGGTTAGAAGGAAATTTAATTACTTATGTTAATGAACGTATAGAAAGTAGATATAATTTCTACTGAAATACTGGAACTGGTCTTCTGATTTTCAACATTCAAAATGGGTGATGATTGCATAATGAGTATTTATAGAATTTCATGAACCTTAAATTGCCCTTTTCTCTCAAGCTTTTAGACTCGTCAATTGATATAAGAAGTTGATACTGACCCCATAACTTTTAAGATCGATAAAAATATGAATTTCATCCATGAACCTCAATGCATTACCATTTCTGGCCCTTTGCATCATATTCAGTGAAAGTCTGCCTTTGCATCAAAGTGTTTGCTGATATTTATCATATCTTCTTTTCTTACCTCACTTTGGCCTAGGCTACCTCAGTGACCATATTTTGCATAATCTCATTTCTGGCAGTGCTCACTGGAGCTTGGTTATTATATGTATGCCAAATAAAGAAGATGAGTCGGGGCCACTTATACTTCATTTGGATTCTCTAGGGCTTCATATCAGCAAGTCGATTTTCACTAACGTGAAGAGGTCAGTAAAATTTCTTTGGTTATGCCGTGAGGCTAACAACTAAACTGGTCATTAAAATTGGTTTTAGATCATAAACAATGATACATTGCTGAAAGATAATCAAAGTATGTGTAGCATATAACCGACCATATGTTATTTGACATTTATTGGAAATATATAATATGTTGCTGGGAGAAAATTGATAATTAACAGGTTAGTACTTGTTTGCTTCTGTTTAAGTTGGTACATGGGGCTTGTTTGTCTGTCATGGATTCTGCTGGAACGTAATACAATTTCATATTTTTGAATTCCTATGTTTGCTTGAATTAAATTGAACAAGTAAAACTATATGAATGCTGACAATAAGGAAATTTGTACCACAATCCAAGGATTCTTATTCGCAGGCTCCCAGCCAAGAGTTGGTATTTTTCTTCCGGTGTGTCAGGATTCTTACATTTTATACTTAGGAATGTATTAACTAGCTTTTATTCAGAATGAGATTTTTAACTTTTGTATTTTGTTAACATTATTTTCAATTCTTGGTATTTAGAGTTTTTTTTCTGTTTTCTTTAATTAAAGTTCAGTAAAAAGTTTGCTCCAAATATTAAAAAATATACTCCCACTTCAATTGTCTGAACCACTAAATTAGTAGTCAAATTATAAAATATGTTTTGTACCCTATAACTATAGACATTATTGATGGTTTATACATAGCTATGCACATTTGCGTTTCCTGCTTTATTCTAATGATGAATGGACTTGCATTTTCTCATATAACTGACAGTTTTACCTCCTTGATGTGTTTTGCTTGTATGTCTCTGTACCCATCAACAAAAAAATCAATGTTTATTTATGGCTCAAGTATCTTAACCGTTCTTTTATGTGAATTTTCTGACCTCATTTAGTTCTCTCTATGAACTATTTGTATTCGTTTCTATTGTCTTAGGAGCATGATTCACTTTTACTAGATAAAACTTGAATGCTCGACATGTGCTGTATGCTTTAAGCTAAAGCACTACTGCTTATGTAGAGTTGCCTATCTTCAAAGTACATGAGAATAAATTGTCATTCTAACAAACCACCAATGTATACCTCCGTTTGACATCAGAAAATGCTTCTTCAATCTTGTTGTGCAATTTGTTCGCTTGAATGCTACTTGGCCTTTTAACCTGTCATCAAACACTTTTCATTCAATATATTGCTCTCCCAAAGTAATATTGTTTTCACATGTCTCTCAGCTTTCTAAGGGAAGAGTGGAATTTTCTAAATCAAGAAGGGCTAACTGAACTGCCAATCGCAAATAATATCTGGAACAGGCTATCTCGGAGAATTGATGAGAAAGAAATAGAGGTATAGATCTTCTTCCTTAGTAGGAAATTCTGTACATATATCTGCTGTCTATTCTATTCCTGCACTGCTGCAGGATGCATTGTATGGTTCTTTCCAGCAAGATACGAATAAGATATTTTGCATTCTGCGTGATTAATATCTTAATGTTTTTTTTCTGAATGAGTATATGGATTCACATCCATTTCGATAAAAATGTGTCAGAAATTGGCTATTGCCATTCATAAGTTTCTACTCCAATATTATGTCCTTATATTTGATCAACCAACCATCGGAGAAGCAGAATACATGAGACATAATTAATGCCAAATGCATATGTGGCTGCATAATATCACAATCCATATTGTGCCGGTGTAGCCTACTGCCTGACCATACATTCGACCATTGAATGCAGCTACTTATGACTATGTTCCAGATTGGTTGGGGTCAGAGGTGGACTGGTGATTTAGTTTCTGGAATGGCAAGTATTTTACGAATGATTTCACTAGGAACTTTGGGATTACATAACATCCAGTTTTTCAAATCTTCTTCTGTTATGGATGATTCCTCAAGTTTATCCGCTCACAGTTTCAGTTTGGTGACAAATAAGCATAATTGGGTTCTCTGTTTTGTCAGAATCCGGCTTGATTTAGTGTAAGATCAATTGCTGAAGGAAGTTCTCAGAGCCAAGGGCTTAAGCAACACTATAAACTCAATAGGCTGATTGCCTCAAATAGCTTCTCCATCTACTGAACATATGACTCTTGTCGTCATCTATGCTTTACCCTAAGGATGACTCACTATATGTTTCATACTCCCTCCGTCCCAAGTAAATTGTCCACATTTCCTTTTTCGTATGTCCCACAATATTAGTCCACTTTCCTAAAATAGCAAATTTCTCACACTCATCAATAAAATATTCATCCCACTATCACCCACTACCACTCACATGCATTGTTCATCGTGCCCGGTCAAATGTGGACAATTTGACCGGGACGGAGGGAGTATTTCTTTGTTGTCCAAGCGATTCTCATTTTGAAAAAAATAAGCTAAATATGTTGGGAAGTGAGTAAAAAGTAGCATAGTTTGCTGAAAAACTCTGATGGATGCAATTTTGTAACAGGAAACATACCCTGCACTGCTATTAATAGTTCCTATAGCAGTATCTCTCACTTGGCCTGTTTATTCAACCAACACAGCTGCCTTATTTTTTCTGCTTTTGCTCTTCATGAAACAGGTGCCTCAACAAAAAAATGACTACGACTGTGGTCTTTTCGTTCTTTACTTTATGGAACGTTTCATCCACGAAGTGCCTGAGCGTCTGAAGAAGCAAGACTTGGGAATGGTACTTCTTTCTATTCTACTGTTTATTTTTTTCATCTTCTTCTTTTCTTTTATTTTCCCATGCATTATCGTTCAATCAGTTTGGGAGGCAGTGGTTCAGACCTGAGGAGGCTTCTAACCTGAGAAGGAAAATTCACAATTTGCTGATGCAAGAGTTTAAGAATGCCAGTGAAGTCACATGCGTTGGTGACTCCTAGTCATAAAGTCACAGGTGCCCGCACGTGAAAGATCCGGTTATCACTTCGCTGCTCAACCGAATCACGGTACTGCTCTCTTTTGGCGAATCTGCTGTAATATTTGTGTTTTTGGTGAGGTGCATCGGCTACAATTTTGAAACAGACTCACTCGTACAGGAAATTTCAAACCGGAGAAGTTTTTTTTGGAAGTGAAAGTCTGCATATACTTTCATATCGTTAGTGGTGATGCAAATATAGATTGGATGTTGATGCATATTGAAGGTAAGATCGGTGGTTATCAATTCATGGGATTCCTTGTTTCTCTGAAAAAGGAAGTTAATAAAGATTTAAAGTTCTTGTTGTAAGTAGGATACTTCTTAGTTTTTGCCGATTAATGTATATAAATAATATTGTAAGTAGGATGATATCTTCTTAGTTCTTGGCTAATCGGTTGATTCTCATATTGATACTATGAAAATCAATTAATTCTTGGTGAAAATTGACTAATTTATTTTCAAACAATCAATCCATTTATATGAAAAAAAAAATGAGAAATCGACTGATTTTTGTATTATAGTGAAAAATCTTATTTGAGAAATTACTCATTGCAATATCATCCTCTTCATTGAATTTCTTATCTGATGGTGTCAAGTGTTGACGAATTATACATCTTTTGGAACTGAAGCATCACTAACATTTTCTCAGAATGTTGCATAATCTGACTTCAAAATTCATATATTTCAAAGAGAATTATAGTTTTGAAAAAGATGCAACAGTCATATTCAAAAATTAGGGCGATTTTGCATATTTCAAGTTGACAACTTTTTCCAGAAAAAAACAAATAAACTGGATTACTGGTGAACAGTTGTGGTTTAGTAGCTTTTCATTCAATGCTAGTCATTTTTTATTTTTCATTTCATACGCAATTGAAAGCAGGAATCAAGATCATAATCTACATTTGAGACACGTTTTTGTCAAAACATATATCCATCAACATTAAAAGAAGCATAATTTTACATGGTGAAGTAGGCAATGACAATACTAACCAAGCTCAGTCGTAGTGTGCTCAAACTGAAGGCTCCAGAGCAACTTGGAACCTAGGTGGGACTCTGAGCAGGGGAGCCTGAATTTCACCAGGCTTACCCAATTGGCCGCAGGCAGCCATCTGATCATCGCCTCGACTCAGTCGTAGGAACACCACGCACCCTCCTTTCGCAAGCCTGTTGCGGAACTCAATCATCTTCTCATCTGTGGTTGGCTTAAAATTTGACCCGCAGTGTGGATTGAATGAAATTAGATTGATCTTGCAAGGTATGCCTTGGACTAGATTGATCAACCTTTCAGCATCTTCCATACTGCCAATCAGAGAAACGATCACAGTGTGTATGGCGAGTATATCCTAGTATCAGTAGAAAACTGAAATGCTAGTCCTAAATCATAATCTGTTGCAGTCCGAGAAATGAACAAGAAACAGTATTCATCAACAATAATTTCCTATGCTTCACCCTGATCGAAAATGTATGAAGGAAAATGAAGCAGATAACACTGCAGTTGAGCCAACTAGATGGTCCACTGATATAAAGCTCGTAGATCTTTACATTCTTAATTATGGCCATATTGCATTACTGCTATCGGACTAAATCGTGAAAGCCAATCTCAAGCTCCACTTGAAAAGGCAAGTATAATGTTTTTATCTAATAACAGAAGAACCTCAATCACTATTTCTTTTCATGATTGTGAATAACTGTAATGAACATAACAAAATATTTTCAACTATTTATTTATTTAATTCAAGAATGAAGAGAAACTTGGTCTAAATACAGATATGAAATCCGAGTAGTTCTCATTCAAGTGATTTTCTCAAGTTATTATAGATTGTTTTGAGAATAATCTTATACGCATGCTAGTAGGCTATGTCGTATCTTGATGAACAGATCAAGACCCATCTTTCTTGGAAAACTTGGAACTTTAGTTCTAATTACAGTAGAATTGGATTGGTCTTAAATCTTGTTTCTGCATCTTATTCAAGAATCCAACAATTTTAAGACTTGCTTTTTATCCCCGAGTTTGATGGGTCCTCCCTACAACATGCATAATGCAGTAAAATAATAACAATAAAATGCATCATGGTGAGCCTGTACAATTGACTACAAGAAGCTAAAAGATATCTGACCTGTCATTAACTCCAGCAAGCATTACATATTCAAATAAGACCTTGTAGTTGCGTTTCAAGCGAAGTTCCTCACGAAGTGTACTAAGAAGCAGCTCAAGGTTATACTTGCGGTTAATCGGCATGACCCAATTTCTGACCTGCATATTTATTAGCAATCTGTTAAGAATTATTAAATTCTAAATCTATGTTTTTATCAAATAAAATATTAAGTAAAAATAATAAAAGAAGGTTAGAAACAGTACCTCATCTGTAGTAGCATTTAAACTAACAGCTAATGCACAGTCAGATTCTTTGAGGAAACGCTTTAATTGAGGAACAAGGCCACTAGTTGAAACTGTAACCTTCCGAGGGCTGAAATACAGACCTTGCTCATCAACCAATATGTCAGCAGCCTTTATAACATTCTCAATGTTGTGAAGTGGTTCACCCATCCCCTATAAAGTGTAAAGTTTACTTAGTAACTAACTATTATGATGCCTTTAATGCAATTAAGAGCTAAGGCATCAGATTTAGTCAGTTTAAAGCTTCAAGGATTTGCTAATTTGAATAGTCTTATACATCCCGGTCAAATTAAAACAGCCAAACTTGAATCCTTAACTAATGGGCCCCCTCAGTAATTTCATCAGGTAACAAGTATCATACAGGCGAGGCCGGTTTGGGAGGAAAATAATCAATGCAAGTAGTTTTGACAGTACTAATTGTTTAAAAATTGCCTTAATCAGCTCAAATGACATGAATCAGTCATATGCTTACCATGAATACAACATTTGTTATATTACCAACTTCATGTGAAAGCAACCGCCTCGCAAAAACAGCCTGCTCCACTATCTCAGCAGCAGATAGATTTCTTTTCAATCCCATCCTGCCAACAAAATCAATCTGAATCATCATTCAGCGCATCAGAAAATATGAAATCGGAATAGCCATCTCCTCTTTGAAATTTGATACTGCCATAACTCTACATTTGCACACTTCACATAGCACTTGAAGTTCACAACTTTATAAGTCTAGTATTAAGTGTTCTAATCTGAGCACAACATTCAGCAAATTAACATGAAAGAGGGAAGTAGAAATCGAAACTCAAAAGACTCCAGTCCCAAGCTCATCTTCAAGTAATGCAGATGGTGAGCCTTCGTCCAATTATGTGTATATAATGAGAAACAAAATAAATTATATGAATGGGGATGGAAATCTTGCCTCCCAGTGTAGCAAAACTGACAATTCATTGCACAGCCCACTTGACTAGAAATACACACTGTGGTCCGGCCTCGAGGGCAAGGAATCACAACAGTTTCTATCATTAGTCCATCCTCCAACGCAAACAGTATCTGTAAGATCCTGCGACTCCGAAATGAATGAGATGATTCTCAAAACTGTCAAAGTGCATGAAATTAATATACATGCAAACTAAATACCTAATACAGAGTATGACCATTCAAGAATGAGAGGCTAAACAGGCAATAGACATGTTTACCTTCTTAGTTCCATCTGATGCTGTAACCATGTTCTTAAAGTGTAATGACTTGAACTCGGCATGTTCACTCAACATCCTCTTCAAATCCTTGTTTAAACCTAGCAATAGCCAACAAAGAGAGGCAATTCAGACTTTCAGTGCCAATGAATGGAGCAAAAGAGTAATATGCAGCATGACAATTCTTGTATTTTTAATTTTTTATTCTGAAGAAAGGGAAATATGTCAGTGATATAAAAAAAGTGAGAATATAGCTGAGAGATTACTCGAAGGGAAACAATAAACTGAATTTATCACATCAAAATCGAAATATAACTGTTTTTTTGGTCTCGGAGAGAATGAACGTCCTTTCATCTTTATACTTTCATCTAACTAGAGGAATAAAAGAAAATTAGAGGATTCAACTCTATCCAAATGAAATTTCAAACCAGGTGGATAAATATGATTAGAAATCATGCAATTTATTGAAATGCAAGAGATACTGAACCCGAGCAAAGGAAAACAACCTTCCATTTCTTCAATGCGGTGAGCCCAGATATTATTTTTATACAGGCATTTCCATAACATCATAGCCTGAGTAGACCTAAAACCGTGTGACTGAACCCATTTCTGTTATTATGGTAAACATCGTCAGAAACAGAAACAAAATAAAAAACGATAATCTTTACATGAGTTGTATATCTAAAGTAAAAGAGCGTGATACGACTGATGTGGTACGATTTAATCAAGTATTCACAACTTAACCAATCATATCACAAGATGATACATATTCACCGAAAAAAAAAAAGGAAGAACTGGGAAAAACCATTCAATTATGCTGCAAAAATAGTTTATAAACAACATTAAAAAGGCAACTAATTGGCATCTGAGTCTGAGTGAATGCAATGAAGTTCTCCAGCAGTGAGCCAAATTATCAAAGCTAGGATTTTCTTACATAGAAAAAAGAAAATGAAAATGCAAAGATCAAAAGGGGGTAAAATACCTCCAGCTCGTAATATCTCATCCCTTTTAAAATAACCCTGGACCCCTTCGTCGGAATCTCAACATTCTCCTCGCTCCCTAACCACACGAAACAAAAAAAAAAAAAAAAAAAAAAAGTAACTTGTCGCTCAGATTGAGGAAAAAAAACGAAGGAAAAAGAAAACGCCCCACGAAAACAAGTGGGGCTTGGGCAATGGATGCGAAGAGAGTACCTAAAGGAGTGGCGGAGGTAAAGGATTGAAGAGTGGCAGCGGCTGAGAAAGAAGTAGAGCGGGGATAAGAGGGGAATTGAAGGGAGGAGAGAGAGATGAGGCGAATAGGTTCATGTGGGAAGCAGAGGGTGGCCAGCTGCCGCCTCATCCACTGCCCGCGGCTGAGCGTCATCTCCATTGGCTTTGGCCGACAACTTCCAAATCCCAGGTTTTAACAACGCATTGAAAATATAAATCTACCAAATATTAATATTATATCTAAATCCCAATAAACATCAAGCGTTTGTAGTCCAACGGTTAGGATAATTGCCTTCCAAGCAATAGACCCGGGTTCGACTCCCGGCAAACGCATTTTAATATATTTTTCATTTTTGGAAAAAAGCATTTAATCTTCACAGCCATTTGTGAAAAAAACAGTTTTTTTGGTAAACAACAAACACAAGGCAAAGTTGATTTCAGGACCAGCAGTTGACTGAATAGACAGACATGTTTATATTTCATATTTTTGGACAGGACAACTACAATCATGTTACAGGAGCCGATTAGTAGAATATGAGAATACATGCCATTTGCTCAACAACCCCAAATCTCTTCACCAACTTCTCTTGCTTGCCTCTCATTCATTTCCATTTTCAGCTTACACTAATCCCTGAAATGAACATAAATCAGTCAGAATGATATACATCAAACTGCTCTGTTCTCAAACAAGACACATCTAGCTTAACAGGAATCACAGAAAGGTCCTTTAAACAGGCTGATAAAACTGCAACTGCCATACTGTCAAACTTCATTTGCACTTAGAAAAGAATGAAATTTGAAATGCATGTGAGTGAAGGAGCGATACAGTTCCAGGTGACAATGCAGTTTTTAAGATAACGGATACCCAAAATATTCATTCCGGACAATCAGATTTCTCATAACACATTTATCAAATGACATGTTACTAATTGAAAATTCATATTTGGAGGTACAGGCGGCTAAAGAATGGTCCTTCAGAATTGTACCATAGCTTAAGGAATAGAATACTAAGTGTATCATTCTAAATTTGATTATGGTTGTGGCAAACATAACACAATTATAATAAGTGGTTCAAGAGTTAGTTATACACACATGCAGTCTTAAACCACCATTTCAATGATATATTGAAATTAGAATGATCATTCCTGTCGCCATAAATCAAAGTCATACTCATACCAGTATTTGATCAAGCCATCCCAGCCGCAGGTAGCAACTTTACTCTGTTCCAGCGGATGCCATGCATTACCAATACAAACACCATCGTGGCATTTGAGTGTTCTGAATACTTTGCAACTCTTCCAGTCCCAAAACCAGCACCGTCCCTCACCATCTCCTGACATGACGAATCGCCCATCAGGGGAAAAGTTCACCTGACAGGCATACCCAGCTACAATGTGCCCGGCAAACCTCTTCTTCTTATTTAGCTGGAATCTCTCCCTCGTACTGTAAATAAGAATCTGATTATCCAAACTCTGGCAGGCTAGCCAATTGGAATTCGGGTGCAATGAAATCGAAGGCATTGAATGCATATGGGGTTCACTGATGTATTTTATCACCACCGGAATCCCAAACTCCCAGACACGCAAGGACTTGTCATCACTTGAAGTAACAAACCTCCTATTGTTATCTACAAAAGTGATTGTATTCACTGCCCCTAAATGCTGATCATACTCCTGAGTGATCTGCCCTGTATTTATATCCCATTGGACAATCTTTTTATCACTCATTCCTGCAAGCAACACATTCTGCTTATCTTCATCTGGGTTAAGCCTCACTACATAAGGAACCTTGCCGGTTGAAAATGTCGAAATTACTTGCCCTGTCTCAGTATCCCAATACTTGATGTTTTTATCATACCCAGCACTCAAAAACTTCGACCCGTCATTACTGAACCATATGTCTCTTACAGCCTTCGAGTGTCCCATGTAAGTTCTCATGCATTTCCCCGAGTTGAACACGTCCCAAATTTTAACCTTTGTGTCCATCCCAGCAGACAAAATCAAATGGCCATGATTGGGGAAAAATCTAATGGCTGAAACCCCTTTTGTATGCCCAGACCAAGTATGCACCAGTCTCTTGGGTATATAACAATGATCATTACTCGCCTTGGCATCCTTAGGCGGCGCAATCCACGACCGCCCTTGATAATCTTTCTCCTCTTTCCCATGAAACGTGCTTTTGTCGGCATGTGGTTCCCCTTTCGCTCTCTCACCTCCTTCCTTCTCTTCTTTCTTCTTCGCGTGCTCTTCAGCGTACTTCTTTTGCTCTTCCGACAAATCCCCCTGCACCCACTCCTTCTTCCCCGACCACGGACTCTTCCTATTCTTCATCAACCAGGCGTCCGAAGCTGGATTCTCCAGATCCGATGGATCCACCTCATCACCGTCCTCCAGTATCTCCTTCTTCTTCTCCAATTTCCTCTTCTTCTGCTCGTGCTGCGGTATATTATACACTGATAGTCCATTATTCGACTTAAACCCTTCCACATCGCCTACGTAATTATTCTCAGACGGATCGGCGGCGTAACCAAACTTGTAAAAGGTATTATACTGCTCATCAAACACAAAGGACTCAATGTTGGCATCCTCAACAAACCCTAGCTTGTGATTGCGGAGGCCCTGAGCTAAGCCATCCTTGGCGTACGGATGAGAGGGGCCGACAATGGGTGCCCACAACTGGTCGTAAGTGGGATTGAAGGAGACGAGATGTTGGGTCGGGTCGATGGGCTTGTGGGTCTGGGAATGGACCTGGCCGGCGACGGTGAGGGACAGCATGGTGTCGTCGACTCTGGGCGCGGCGGATTTGGCTGGGAGGGCCCGGACTGGGGATGAATTGTTGAGCTCTTCGTCATCTTCCTTGTCGGTATCTCTGTGCAGGAGATCCATAATTAGGGCTTTCGAGAAATTGGGGGCATAGAATATGGCGGCTTCAGGTTGAGGGATTTAAAAGTAATTCCAACTCGCTCTTCTTCTTTCCCGCTGATGTTGTGGGTAGCTTAATTATCTCACAAATAAGAGAATTTTGAAAGAGAACTATCTCACATCACAGGATTCGTACTCCCCGTCCAAACTGTCAATTGACCATTTATTAAAAAAATTAATTTTTTACAATAACATATGAATTTTACTCCATTTATTCTATATTTATTTTTTGATTAATTCGAGACAATTAAATTAGGAGGGAGAGAATATTTATTAATTCAATTTAATAAGTATATTATATTATATCGATAAATTAAATATTATTGTATTTGATTAAATATATCTTTTATACATACTATTACTTCATTTTTTAAATAATTAAATACATTTATTTAAGAAAAATATATTATTTTATTATTTCATATACAATTGAAAAAAGATATATTTAATCAGCAAAGACTAGGTACTTAATCTACTAAATAAAGACTAAATGCATCTAGTTAAAATATATGATAGGTTTACATTCATCTAAAAGAAATTGTAAGTCCGTCTCACAAGTTTTTGCCTAATTATAATAATTGTTGAGGTTTGATTCATACAATGGGGTACTCGGAATAAAAAATAAAAAAAAACTGAAAACAGAGAATAATGTACAATAAAAATGATAAGACAAAATAGTATTAAAAATAGGAAAAACTCAAATATCACTGATACAACCAATTTACAGTAGAAAACTAAAGGATCCAATAGATCTAATCAAGATATCAGCTCAACGCAAGAGCAAGCGCCAAGAACTAAAATTACCTAGTAAATTTTGTTGAAGTCATGCCAAGCAGCCCAAACCAACCAAGACCAACTCACGCTCATGGAATGGATCCAAAGGCGAAACGACCCACTAACTCACAATCCAGACTATCGCAGGTAGAAGCCAAGTCAAAACCCGCTCCATCATACTTACTCATATGTGTGTGAAATGTATATGTTTTGAGTGCTTGAGTGTTGAATTTCTAGTTCATTTTGCAAGCATTTCACTCACATATCATGTATTTTGTGTGGATTTCACTTCACTTTTGGTATTTTAGTGTTGCAAGTGTGTAGGTGTGAGAATAAGGCAAAAATCTGAAGTCAGGAGCCAATTTCGAAGGTAATTTTGGCCGAAATCAAATTTATGAAGGAAGGATTTCACCCTGAATGGGTGTGGAAGGCTAAAGTAGGGACAGAGCCAAATTTCAGCCGAAATCTTGGCCGAGCAGAAATGTTGCTAAAACAAAGGCATATTTAAATCAAAATTTTACGGATTTCAGTCAAAATCAGTCGTGAATTTTTACTCCGGATAGAGTCAAATTTCGGGCAAAATTGCATTGCTGCAAAAGTTTATTTAGAGCGAAATACGGATCTGAGTCTATGAATAGGTGGAAATTCGAGGGGGGAAATAGATTTTGATGGTTTTTCATCTCGATACACATCATAACCTCTCCGAGATCGATTTTGGGCGAAATTGGAAGGCAAATTCATGCCAATTGAAGAAAGGAGGCTCCAAATTGAAGATCACAGCCAAGAGAGTGAAGATTAGAGACCTAATTGATGGCTTTTGTATACTGAAAGCATTTATTATATTGAGTATACAACTGTTTATTTCTCCTATCTGTTAACAATCTTACATGTATGAACAATGGTATCCTCTTGTCTCACCGATAGGGATGATCATACAGCGTGTTGTAGATCGCAGAAAACAGTATGATCACTTGACCTAGTGAGACATAAACCTGATCACAACCGAGACAACGTATGAGGATACGTCTGTCCGGATGGCTGCGGCATTGTCGGAATAATCTGTCTTGGTTACTTGACATGCTGGTACGCAGAGGTGGCGTATTGATGGACCGCAGTGAGATATATTCGTCTGTCTGACATCAGCGAATATAAGATCTCGTTATATTGATTGAGTCCAAACCCTAACGAGGGTTCAGGGGTTTGCACGGGTTGACTGTTGCTTTGACTTGCCATGGTGGAGAGCCTGAGTAACGTGCTCGTATATCTGCATCTTGGGTAACAACAGTTCGTGTAGTACCGCCTGAGACTGGGTTTAGGTAACCATATACGAGTAATAGGATGGGGACATTCCCTGAGGAGCTCGATAACATTCATCGTGTCAAAGTCCTGCAGGCTGATTAAGTTCAGGCACGAGTGATAAGGATTGAGTGGTACTACTCAGGAATAATAAGATATTAATTAATTGTAGTTAGAGCTTGTCAGAGGCTCCGATTAATTAATGGATGTCCGGTAACCTTAAATATGAGGATTCTCAATTAATGCAGCCCGTTCTCATAACGTGGTAATAAAGGGGTAGGTCAGTATTAATTCTGTGGTGAAAAAGAATTAATATTAATTAATTAATTGTGTCCTGGGTTGTAGACATGGGAATTAATTAATTTATAGGCCCACTTTATTATTTGCATTAGGTCCCAGGTCTGGCCCAAATAAATATGCTGAATTGAGCCCAGGAGCCCATTAGGGTTTACAACCCTAGGTCAATAAATAGACAACTCTCTCTCATAAGTTGAAACACAACTGAAAAACCCTAAACCTAGGAGAGAGAGAGAGAGGCGCCGATCCTGTATCAAAGGGAGGAGAATTTTGATTCTGGTCCTGCTCAAGCCACAGATCTACGGAGTCCTCACCAGTAGTAGATCTGAACAGCATTGGGACACAACCCTGAAGATCTGATCTGGAGAACAAGATTTTCTTTTCTTCTTCTTTGTTGTTTTCGATTTTATCTTAGAAATTAGATCTCTAATTTTTGTTTCCGTAGATAAAATCGGATTGCGTGGTTGAATTGAAGTTGAAAATTCAAACGCAAAAGATCGGTACAGACACTACGGAGTTACGGTAATCTCTCAATCCAAAAATCTGAGTATTAAATTCATAGGAGCATGCTAGGGTTTATCATGTATTTAATTGTACACAAAATCCATAAATCGATCTGGTTCAGTTTGGTTTTGGTGATTCGGTTCACGGGAAAACCTTACAATTGGTATCAGAGCCAGGTTCTTGATTTATGGCTCTTTTTTGTATAATTAAATTCGATATGCATGTATGTATGAATTTATTACTGTGGATGGATTTTGTTCATCGTGGCAACTCGTGTGATTCAGCCCGCGGTGGTTTATCCGTGCAGGGCTAAATTATTTTTGTAAAATCACGAGAAAATTCGTGATTAGTGTAGATTTGAAAAATTATAATAGAATCGATTTTCTGTAATTTTTCAAATTATGTAATTGGACGGGTCGAGGACGGAGAATGAAGATGGAGCCGACGAAGGGCGACGCACGGCGGCCGCGCGCGTGCGGCGGCGCCGCAGGGCCGCGAACGGCGCGGGCGACGGCACGCAGCAGCCGGGCGGCGGGCGGACGGCAGCGGCGCCGGGGGCCTGCGCACGCGATGCTGTGCGCATGCGGCGGCGTCGGTGGAGGCTGTCGTCGGGTGCTGCTATCTCTGCGGCGGTGGCTCGTGTTTTGGTGGTTTGTGCAATCCTGTGTAAACCCTAGCGTTTGCATTAGGGTTAGGGCAAATCATCAGATCACAAAGGCCTAAATCCCAAAATATTTGGTGAATCAAGATTTGGAGGCCCTTGAAGATTTGGAAAGATTTGGAATTATCCAAATTAGATTCAAATTCAAATTGTAATAGATAGAATTTATTTTTCTATTTTTGTGGGGCCACGAGGAATTTTTGTTTGCCTTAATTGTCCTCGTATGATATGTGATTTATTTATGTGCGCAATTAAGCATGTGTAGATAATAGGAAAAACATGATTTATCGCTTTTATTATTTACAGCTTTCCAAGCATGCTTATGTGATTAATTTCTTGTTGGATTATATTTTGGGAATTTTTGGGCTTGTATTATTACATGCAAAAATTTGGGAAATATAATGACAAAGAAATTATGTGTGCGCATAAAGAAACCTTTTAAAAGAAAAATACTAAGCAGATTTTTTAATTAAAATCAATAGGCCTCCACAAAGCCGTCCTGGGCTGTAAGTGTATCTCTCGTTCTAGTAAACGTCTACGAGTGTAGCTTGCTAGTTCCTAGAGGTGCATGGGTACGGTTGTTGGGATTTCTAGACAAACAATTTAAATCATGTGAATAGTGGGAGGGTTTTGCGTAAACGTCTACGAGTGTAGCTTGCATAGATCTCTTTCACAAGTATTCTAGGATTGATTTAAATTATAGACAACAAAAGCTTTAAGGGTTGTGTGGTATGGTTACGTGCCATGCTAAACTGTCTATTTTGGCCGGAGTTAATTTTGTGTTTAATGGCTTAGAAGCATCTTAGAATATAATGCAAGAATTGCATCCCTGTTCTTGAGAGATGGCTTGGTCTAAGGTTTTCACTAATTATTAATTTCTAGTGTCAAAAGCTTCTTGACATGGTAGTGAAATTAAATGGATTGGGGCTTAAAACCCGCAGTTCTGGTTGAGGGTGACATCGTAAACGTCTACGAGTGTAGCTTGCGGTGGGAACTCTTGGGCAATTAGTGGAAAACATTTGTATTTGATTTATTAAAAGGTTTTCAATGCATTTGTTTTCGAAGTTCTACATGTATGTTCTTATTTAAGATACTTTATTACTTCATATATGTCTATGTCTGCTGTCGATCATTTACTTGCTCTCAATCCTCTAACTGGTCCAAACTTTCCTGAATGGAGTTTTTGCATCAAACACATCCTTTAATCTGAAAAATCAAGCACATGTTCTTTACATGGATCCACTGTTTCGTTCTCAAAGAGGAGTATGCGAGCTTGATCTTGAATTCTATGAAAGATGGGAGGATGCTGATGAGTTTGCCTTCTGGCTCATCACGGGTTCCCTGTCTAGAGAATTAAGGCATAAGTATGAGTATCTCGAAAGGGCTAGAGAGCTCTGGAAGGAACTCTCGACAGCCTATGGCAAAGTGGAGCGAACTATTAACTTTAAGCTTGTGCACAATCTTGTGTGCAAGAAGATGGTTGAGGATAGTTCAGTGACTACGCACATGATGTCTATGATTGACCTCATTAGACAGTTTACTGTGCGGGGTGGTAATATCAGTGCGCAAGGCGAGATTGATATTATCCTGAATTCTCTTCCGGAATCCTATCATGATTTTTAGGTGGTTGCTGCTGCAAAGGGAGAGTATGCTCTGCATAAGCTACTTGAGGACCTTGTAGTAGAGCAATCCACCATGCGAGCACGGAAACCTGTTCTGTCTGGTTCTAGTACTGGTTCGACAACCTCTAAGGATGGAGATGAAGGGATCCGTGAACTGAATCACGAAGTCCGTTTGCCAAGGATCGTTAATTGGAATATCAAAAATAAATTGCTATGCCTATGAACAATCCTAGCATGCTCCTATATTATTATGCATAAGAAGGTTTATGCGGAATACCTGGATTGATGAAATCTGAAGAACGTGTGCGCGGAGATTCCCTTTGATCTTTCTCACGCACAAAGATTTAATTCCTAACAGATTGAGGAAATAAATCTTGAGAAAATAAAATGATTATTTTCGAAAATAAGGAGAGAGAGAAGAAGAAAAATCCTCCTGATTTGATCTTCTGATCTGTATCCCAACTCGATCTGAAAATCTGGTGAAGATTCTCTATCAGATCCTTTGCCCGGTTGAGAAGCATAATTTCCTCCTCGTTCTCAGATCTCAGTTGATCACCACAGCTCCCAAAACCTGGTTTGCTGTGTGCAACTTATGATCTTGTGGTGTGTTGAGATCTGAGGAACTGAGGCCTATTTATAGGAAAATACTGGACTCCTATTGGGCTTGAGTTTCATGGGCCAGACCAGGGACCAAAATGCAAATAGCAAATAAGGCCTATCAATTAATTAATTCCCATATTCAACCCAGAATATAATTAATTAATTAATATTGATTCATTCCACCAGAGAATCAATATTGTCCTACCTATTTGCTACCACGTTTTGAGGTACGGGTTGCATGGGCTCGGTATATCCCCACATTTAAGGTTACAGACATTCGTTAATTAATTTAAGCTCTGACAAGCTATTTAATTAATTAACATCTTATATTCCTGAATCAATCCACTCAAACCTTTTCACTTATGCTTGAACTTAATCAGCCTGCAGGACTTAGCATAACGAATCTTTATGAGCTGTTCAGGGAATGTCACCATCCTGTACTGGATGTGGTTACCTGGTTCCAGTACCAGACAATCATACACAAACTGCTATTACCCAAGATACATATATACAAGCTCAACTAGAGCCTTTCACTGCAACTCAAAGTAATACACAATCTGCATATACTTCTGTACCTTCATTTAGGCTTAGGATCTCGTCAAGCCATAGAGATCTAGATTCTTTTAATGTCAGATAAAAGAATCGATCTCGACTTAGGTCCTTATCAATGTGTGCCCCACACCAGCATATCAAGCTATCCAAGATAAGATGCTTATTACTGCGTATGCTGCAGCCTACACCGACAGTTTATCCTGGAACTGTCTCAGCTGTGATAACTATTTATATCTCGCTAGGTCAAACGATCCATACGATCTTCCGTGATCTTCTACACAGTATGATCTCCCTATCGACGAGATAAGAGGATAATTGTGTTTGCGACACACATTTGTTAATTTAGACAGGAGATGAACATACAACATTTATGATTCCTAGTATATTAACCAATCGACCTTGTACATAATATACCAATCATAATGCTTTCAGTATATAAATCCATCAATCTCCCACTTATACTCAAAGCATTATACAGGTGCTTTCCAGAGTATAACGCGTCTAAACTAATCTAGCTATTACATCAAACATTCTACGTGGATAGCTTTGCCCTCAGCCCAAGGTTACGTACATGCATCTCGTAGACCTTCTAAGGCAGAGCCTTTGTGAATGGATCCGCAAGATTATTTCTTGTATCAATCTTCTCTACTAGCACATCACCCCTTGCTACGATTTCTCGTATAATATGGTACTTCCTTTCAATGTGTTTTGTTGCTCTGTGAGTTCGTGGTTCCTTTGAATTAGCCACAGCTCCCGAATTATCACAGTATATCGTGATTGACTTGGGCAGCTTAGGAATCACGTCCAACTCCAGAAGGAAGTTTCGAAACCATACTGCTTCTTTCGAAGCTTCAGAAGCTGCCACATATTCTGGTTCCATGGTGGAGTCCGCAATGCACTTCTGCTTTGCACTCCTCCATGATATGGCCCCACCTCCCAATGTAAACACATAGCCAGAGGTGGACTTCTTTTCGTCTCGGTCTGCCTGGAAATCCGAATCAGTATAACCCACAGGGCACAACTCCTTACACTGATAGACGAGACAATAGTCTCTAGTCCTTTTCAGGTATTTGAGTATGTGCTTTACCGCAGTCCAATGCGCCTGTCCAGGGTTAGACTGGTATCTCGCTACCATGCCTACAGCAAAGCAGATATCTGGCCTCGTACATAGCATTGCATACATGAGGCTCCCCACGGCCGATGCATACGGCACGTTCCTCATTTCATCTTTCTCCCTTTGTGTCACCGGACACTGATCCTTGGAAAGATATATGCCATGTCTGAAGGGTAACAGACCTTTCTTGGCAGTTTGCATGCTGAAACGGGCAATCACAGTATCCACATATGATCCTTGAGACAAGGTCAGCATCCTTTTATTGCGCTCCCGCAATACTTTTACCCCTAGGATGTATCCTGCCTCCCCAAGGTCCTTCATATGAAACTGCTCGGATAACCACCCCTTTATGCCCGACAATACTTCCACATTGTCGCCAAATAGGAGAATATCATCTACATAAAGTGCAAGGAACACCACGCTTCCGCTGACACATAGACGGTACACGCAACTCTCGTTTGAGCATTGTGAAAATCCATAGGATTTAATCACTTCATCAAAACGTAGATTCCATGACCGTGAAGCTTGTTTAAGTCCATACAGCGACTTCCTTAGCTTCCAGACCAAATGTTCTTCGCCCTTCTGCACATAACCTTCTGGCTGTTGCATATAGATGTCCCTACCTTCTTCAAGGTACCAGTTTAAAAACGCGGTTTTGACATCCATCTGCCAGATTTCTAGGTCCTTATGTGCTGCTATGGCTAGGAGTATACGAATGGACTTAAGCATGGCTACCGGTGAGAAGGTCCCGTCATAGTCTACACCTTCTTTCTGACTATAACCCTTCGCCACCAGCCTTGCTTTAAAAGCTGTAATTTCACCATTCGCTCCTTTCTTTCTTTTGTATACCCATTTGCACCCTATGGCTCGACAGCCATCTGGCAAATTGGTTTTCTGGTATACATCCATAGCCGTAATGGATTCTATTTCAGAATCCATGGCGATCAGCCATTTGTCTGCATATTTATCAGATACCGCCTCGTCATATGTCCAGGGATCGGTATCATCTAGTTTGTTTTCCGGGATGTCAGAAGACTCTCCCACGAACATGTACCTTTCGGGTTGGTGGACAACCCTCCCACTGCGACGAGGCATATGAACCGTGTCAGTAGTTGGCACAGTACGCGTTGGTCCCATACCTTGCATTAGTGGCAGTGTTGGTATAGCCTCACCTGTTGTTGGTGGATTTACCATTACACTGGGCTTTCCTGATGGAATTGCTTCTTTGTCCTCAAGCTCGTGGAGGACAATTTCACTCTTGGATCTGTGGTTTCTTACATATTCATCCTCCAAGAATCTCGCGTTGGTACTGACAACGACTTTCTGATTCTCAGGACAATAGAAGTAACCACCTTTCGTTTGCCTGGGATACCCTACAAACAGCATCAGCTTACACCTACTTTCTAACTTATCAGGTTCCTTTGTCAGCACATATGTCGGACAACCCCAAACCCTCACTCTGTTCAAACTTGGCTTTTGCCCATACCAGAGTTCCAGAGGTGTTTTAGGAACTGATTTAGAAGGTACCAGGTTAAGCAAATAGGCCGCTGTCTCCAAGGCATATCCCCGAAACGAAATCGGCAAGCTTGCATAACTCATCATCGACCTGACCATTTCCAAGAGAGTTCTATTTCTTCGTTCCGCTACACCATTTTGTTGAGGGGTTCTTGGTGCAGTCCACTGGGATGTAATCCCATTATCTGACAAGTACTACAAGAACTCGTTACTGAGGTATTCTCCACCACGTTCTGATCGTAGTGTCTTGATAGTCTTACCAAGCTTCTTTTCTACCTCAGTCCTAAACTCTTTGAATTTCTCAAAGCATTCAGACTTATGGCGAAGCAAATAGACATATCCGAATCTTGAGTAATCGTCAATGAATGTGGCAAAATACTCATAACCTCCACGAGCTTGCATGGACATTGGTCCACATAAGTCAGAGTGGATCAATTCCAACACATTCTCTGCTCGAGACTGACTTGCCTTAAAAGGCCTGGTCGTCATCTTTCCTTCTATACAAGACTCACAGATTTGATGCGGTACCACTTGGAAAGAATCCAAGAGCCCATCGCATGCTAATCTTTTGATCCTCTTTAGATTGATGTGACCTAGTCTCAAGTGCCAGAGATATGTTTGATCCTCATCGGAAGAAAACTTTCTCTTTAAATGATTATTATTATTGGATGAGTTTGCAACATTCACGGAAGATTTATGCATACAATCAATGATATAGAGTGAGTCAATCAGTTTGCCATGACAGATAACACCGTTATTACCAATGATAGAAACTCCACTATAAAAAATAACTGAATATCCATCACAAAATAACTTGGAAACTGAAATTAAGTTCCGCCGAAAAACTGGCACATATAAAACATCTCTCAAAATCAGAACATTGTTTTCAAAGCATAAAGTAAAATCTCCAATGGCTACTGCTGAGACTCGCTCTCCGCTGCCCATTGAGATGGTAATCTCGTCATGTATCAGCTGCCTTGTCGGCCTGAACCCCTGCAAAGTATAATAAACATGATCCGTAGCTCCAGTATCCACTACCCAAGAATGGGTAGAAACTGATGCTAAACATGTTTCCGTTATAAATGCACATGACGTACCTTGTCTACCCGTGCTGGGCACTAGACAATTTACTTCACTTCGCTTGCGTTTGCATGGCCTGGTGATAATTTCTGCCTCATCTATTTCATCCAACTTCTTAAGCATTTCTTTTGCTTCAGCAACTGCCTTGTCAAGAACTGACAAAGTTGGAGCAAACTCAAATGCCATTATGTCAGATTTCTCCCGCAATAGGGCCCTGAGTAACTCATGAAGAGGAAACTCGCACCTGGCACCGAGAGATTTGATGAAATCACCATAAGAATCAGATAGAGAGTGCAGGACAATGTTTATTTCTGCCCGCTTATTAATTTGTCCACCTCTCTTTCTGTACTTTCTCATGATTCTCATCATACTGATGAAGTGCAGAACCAACGAACTCCCCTCAGTCATTTTCTTGCAAACCAGGTCCTTCGCAAGATCATAACTGATAGTTCGTCTCACCTTCCCATAAACTTTCACAAGGTCCCTCCATATCTCAACAGCAGTTCGAAACTTCTTGTACTTGAGCTTTAATTCTCTAGACAAACTCTTCATGATGAGTTTGCAGGCAAACCCATCAGAAGCTACCCATCTGTCATAGAACACTCGCTCATAACCAGTACAGTTCCAATACTTGGGAGATAGAGAGTCCATGTAAAGCACATGGGCATGTTTTGCAGTGCAAAGTATTTCCTTGAAGCAAAACTTCCACTCAGGAAAATTGGGACCGGTTAAAGGGTTTAGTGCTAAGAGGTTTACAATATGAATAGACATGTCTGAAAACAATAAATTAAAACATAGTCGCAAACTATTGAAACAATTAAATATTGAAACCTTATGATAAAGCAATATTAATGTTTCCTCCAATTTGCCTAAGTATTACTATTGCAAGCCACACATGTGGACGTTTACAACAAAACACTTAACCAGACTGCATCTTTCAATTCCAGTCCTTTAATTCCAATCCATGCCCGGGTTCCTTAGACAAATGGAATTAATAATTGGAGACTAACTTAAGACCATATTAACCTACTACTGAGCAGGGACATCACAAATGAGTTATACTCTGGATAACATCTAAGCTAGCTTACCACCAAAGCCAACCCTCCCATATAAGGATCTATTAGAACACACCTGATCCCTATAATAAGGTTGTCTCATTTAATTCAATCCCTAGAGAACTTATGAAAATTCAATACGCAAGCTACACATGTAGACGTTTACGCATGAACTCCCACTTCTCACATGAAATAAATGTTTGTTTTAAGAAATCCTATCTATTAGAACTTATGAATAATAAATTAAGTAAGCTACACATGTAGACGTTTACCTAATAAATTACCCACTTCCAATAAAGGATCGCTTTATGGAGGTCTTACTAAATTATGAGCTTAGTAATTTTTAGTTCATAAGGTTCAATTGCACAGATTATTTTATGTAGCCATAATTTTAACATTGCTAAAATTCTATCATGCAAGGCATGAACCCCGAATTTATAGTTATAATTAATTACATAAAATAAATCACATAGCATGCTTTAAAGCTGTAAATAAAAGCAGTAAACGTGCACCTATTATCTACAACATTCTTGTATGCTGCGCAATTAAATTAAAAACGTATATCATGCGAAGACAAATAATAAAGCAAATAAAAAATGTCCTCGTGGCCCCATGATACGAAATAAAAATTAATTCTAACTATTACAAGTTGGTATTAATAATACAGATCTTCGACTGGGCTCCCACTACTTGGATTGAGATCTGAATTCATTTTCCGAATTTGGGCCTCCAAGATTTGATTTATCGAAAAATTGGACAACTGGGCCAGTTAACCAAATCGCGGACCTAGGCACACATTGCAAGCCCAATAGTCCGCGAGAACTTAGCCCGACGAGCCACCACCGGCGAACCACCGCCGCCGGCAACTCGCCGCCGCTGTGAGGGCTCTCGGTGTCGCGCAACAGCCATGCACGTACGTGCATGGTAGCCCGCGATCTGCCTCCTTCGGTCGTTGCCCGTTTCGCATGCCCCCGCCCCGGCTTGCCCCGACTGTCGCCCGAACCGCCGTTCACTCTTCTTCTCCATCGTCGGCCTCCGTGACTCGCCGGAATTGCGCAAGGACGGAGTTGGGCTCGCGCAAACCACATGAAAAACCCTAGGGTTTTTCTTGCATTTCGGTCGCACGCCCAGCCTGCCGCCGCCCCAGCCCGCGTCGCCGGCCACCCGAGCCACCGCCGCCACCACCTGCTCTGCCTGCCGACGTCGACCGAGGGAGGGAAGACGGCCGCCGGCGCGCGCAAGGTCGCGCAGGCCTGCACTGGCGCCCCTGGCCGCACGCCGCCGCCCTGGCGCCTTCGCCTGCCACCCCTCGCGTCGTCGGTCTCGGCCTGGAGCCGCCGCACCGTGCCTGGCCGGCCTGGGCCGCGCAGCTGTCCGCCTGCGTGCGTGCGCGCGTGGCTGCGCCGTCGCCGCACCCCCTGTTGTCGTGCCCCGCCACGTCTGACCGCCGTGCTTGGCGTTCCCGCCGTGCCGACGCTGTCACACGTCGTGCGGCCCTTCGTTCTTCGTGTTCTTCGTTCTTCGTGTTCTTCGCTTTCTTCGTTCTTCGTTTTACAGATTTAATTTTTGAAATAAAAGATTACATGGAATAATCCTAATTACAATTTAAAAATCTAAATCTAACCACGGATTTATCTCGTGGGTGAAAAACGAATCCATATAAAAGGGCGGATTAACCCGAGAACCACGAGGACGAAAAACATACAATCAATCCAAAAACCATCCTTTGCATGCAATCAATAATAATAATCATGCATGATCATAGGCAATATTATTTTTCCGATAGAGCCAATTAATTAACCTCGCTCTGATACCAGTTGAAGTGATTCGTGAACTGAATCACGAAGTCCGTTTGCCAATGATCGTTAATTGGAATATCAAAAATAAATTGCTATGCCTATGAACAATCCTAGCATGCTTCTATATTATTATGCATAAGAAGGTTTATGCGGAATACCTGGATCGATGAACTCTGAAGAACGCGTGCGCGGAGATGCCCTTTGATCTTTCCCACGCACAAGGATTTAATTTCCTAACAGATTGAGGAAATAAATCTATGAAAATAATACAATTATTTTCGAAAATAAAGAGGAGAGAGAGAAGAAGAAAAATCCTCCTGATTTGATCTTCTGATCTGTATCCCAACTCGATCTGAAAATCCGGTGAAGATTCTCTATCAGATCCCTTGCCCGGTTGAGAAGCAGAATTTCCTCCTCGTTCTCAGATCTCAGTTGATCACCACAGCTCCCAAAACCTGGTTTGATGTGTGCAACTTATGATCTTGTGGTGTGTTGAGATCTGAGGAACTGAGGCCTATTTATAGGAAATTACTGGACTCCTATTGGGCTTGAGTTTCATGGGCCAGATCAGGGACCAAAATGCAAATAGCAAATAAGGCCTATCAATTAATTAATTCCCATATTCAACCCAGAACTATCCAAGATAAGATGCTTATTACTGCGTATGTTGCAGCCTACACCGACAGTTTATCCTGGAACTGTCTCAGCTGTGATAACTATTTATATCTCGCTAGGTCAAACGATCCATACGATCTTTCGTGATCTTCTACACACCGTATGATCTCCCTATTGACGAGATAAGAGGATAATTGCGTTTGCGACACATGTTTGTTAATTCAGACAGGAGATGAACATACAACATTTATGATTCCCAGTATATTAACCAATCGACCTTGTACATAATATACCAATCATAATGCTTTCAGTATATAAATCCATCAGTTTAGTGATGGATATTCAGTTATTTTTTATAGTGGAGTTTCTATCATTGGGAATAACGGGGTTATCTATCGTGGCAAACTGATTGACTCTCTCTATATCATTGATTGTATGCATAAATCTTCCGTGAATGTTGCAAACTAATCCAATAATAATAATCATTTAAATAGAAAGTTTTCTTCCGATGAGGATCAAACATATCTCAGGCACTTGAGAATAGGTCACATCAATCTAAAGAGGGTTAAAAGATTAGCATGCGATGGGCTCTTGGATTCTTTTCATGTGGTACCGCATCAAATCTGTGAATCCTGTATAGAGGGAAAGATGATGACCAGGCCTTTTAAGGCAAGTCAGTCTCAAGCAGAGGATGTGTTGGAATTGATCCACTCTGACTTATGTGGACCATTGTCCACCCAATCTCGTGAAGGTTATGAGTACTTCGCCACATTCATTGACGATTACTCAAGATTTGGATATGTCTATTTGCTTCGCTGCAAGTCTGAATGCTTTGAGAAATTCAAAGAGTTTAGGACTGAGGTAGA
>JAPKLW010000917.1:215078-226719 GCA_026898455.1 Plectranthus barbatus | reverse complement strand
CAATCCATTCTATGACAAATTTATTTTATTTGTAAATCTAAGAAAAATTTAAACAAAAATATACTATAAATAATCTATATAATTTATAAGCAATGATTATTCGATATTATTGTTACTATATCTAAGTAATATTTTTAATATTCAGTTAATCATTTTTTCATTTAAAAAATATAAATTTTATTATAATTTAATTGTTTAATTGAAAGTTTCATGTTTGTGATACACGAGACAAATTATATAAGTTATGATTATTCGATATACTTTCTACTATATGTTTATATGAACGTCACATTATGCCTAATTTTTTAACAATTAAAAATATATAAATAAAGGATAAATAACATAAACTCAAAAACATATATATATGTATATAAGTTATGATTATTTGATATACAATCTATTATATCCAAGTCACATTCTTGAATATGAAGTTAATCATTTTATTTTATTATAAAAACACAGATTTTGTTGCTTTGAGTGAATATTTCTCGTTTGTGATGTACATATACATATATATATAAACCATTATAAATGAAGTATATAAGTTATGATTATTCGATATACCTTCCGCTATATCTAAGTCCTTTTTAAATATTAAGGTAATATTTTATTTTTATGTTAAAAAAAAGTTTTTTATAATCTTATTGCTCTAATTGAATGTTTCAAGTTTGTAATGTATACATATATATCTATGTCAACTATTATAAAAGAATTATATAAGCTATGATTATTTGATATACTATCTACTATATCTAAGTTACATTTTTTAAATTTAAGTTACTCATTATATTTATATTTTATAAATATAAATATTATTATGATTTAATGACTGTAAATCAAGTCAAATCTATTAATTATCTATAAAAATAACTTAAGAACTTCAATAATATATAAACAATTTATATGCGCAATGATTATTCGATATTATTGTTACTATATCTAAGTCACATTTTTAAATATTAAGTTAATATTTTGTTTTATTTTCTAAATATAAATTTTAGTGAATATTTGGTGTTTGTAATGTATATACATACATATATATATCTATATAAATTATTATAAATAAACTATATTACTTATAACTATTTTATATACTATCTACTTACTATATCTATTTAAATTATTATATATAAATATTAAGTTTTAATAATTTGGTCTTATAAAATGTTTAATTTGTTTGGTGAAGTTTGATTGTTAAGTGTTTGGAGCTAATTGGTGAAGTTACGAAAATTTTAATTTGTTTGGAGCAAACTTGTTGAGTTTATTGAAATTTTATTGTTGAATGATTTTATGTTATTTGCACTTATTTAACATTTATGATGTAATATAATGTATGTATATTATAAGTTTTGCATTTTATTGAAAAAAAAAATTGGAGGTAAACGAGCTCGAACCGAGCTCGAATTCGAGCTCGCGATCTTGATAAGTTCTCTAGCGAGTCGAGCTCAAGCCGAGCTCGAATCGAACTCGAACCGAGCTCGAGCTAAAAAATTCAAATTTTAAACAAGTTCGAACTCCATATATTTCTCACGAACCAAACTCGAGCAACTCACTATTCGGCTCGACTCGATTTGTTTACACCCATACAAATGTAGTCTTAGAGTAGAAATTTCTTGATCCGGTCGTAAAAGATCAGATTGTCAGGATTGTTGGTTGGTACTAGATCAGGACTCTAGTTGGCATCCAATTTGTGGTCCCGACCCTATCAATATTAATTTTGAATTGATTGGGAATGGGTCAGAATTGGTTAGGCCAAATTTTAATGATTTTTATTGTTTTTTAGTGATTTTTTTTTAATGATCCGACCTTTATTTTAATTTATTTATTAGTTATAATTTTATATTTGAGTTAGAATTACAGGTCAAGACCAAATTGTTTAAATTATTAAATTTTAATTATTTAAGATTTAATTTAAAATTCATTATTTTACAATTTTTTCTGAAAAAAGTATAACATATCCTACAGAATGTCAAAAATATATTCTTTGAGATTTTTTGAATGTTTTTGGAAGGGAAATTTTTGTGATGTATGTAAAGGGATATTTCAGAATTTTTCTAAAAAAAATACTCTTCGTTCATTTACAATAAAAATAGAAAATATTTAACATGAAACTTGATTTGGGCCCTTAGGCTTAAACTACCATATATTCTATTTTTAATAATATATATATATTTATTTATTTATTTCTTTTTTCTATTCCTCGTACACTATCCAACGTAAATTCTACTTCCACCAATGAGATCTACCAAATCTAAATCATATTTTATTTTTATATAATTATATTTTAAATTTATAATTATAATAAAAAAATTACACAGACTTAAATAATTTATATTTAACTCAGATAATAAATTAAACGTTACAAGAGTTGAAGTATGTATAAAATATAAATAAAACAAATTACAAATATAAGTCTTACGTATTTACTTATGAGTCATTTGGATTATTAACTTTCAACAATATAAAATAAAAATATGTAACCAAATGTGTTTACACTGGAAGAATTGTGGAATTTAATATTCAAAATAAAATTTTCTGAGTTCCAAATAAATGCACTAAATATTATATTAGTATAACAAATAGAGCTAAAATATTATATATTTATATGTGAAAATATATCCATACATTTAGTTTTATTTATAAAAGAAATAAATATAATTTTTTATTCTTCTCAAAATAAATAAATTTCCATAGTATTCTATGTTTCAAATTAGCAGTATTATAAATATAGAATCCAAAAGATAATTTAATTGTCAAAAGATCACAAAATTTTTAATTTAAATTTGAAAGATGGAATTGTACGATTAATTAAATTATCTTTCGAATTCTCAATTGACAATTCTCCAAGAAATTAATGTATATCGGAGAATATAGCCACTAACCATTAGCTTAGCAAAATATCGAGTAAAAATTTGCTCGTGTATAGTGGTCAAAGCACCTTATCTATAATCAAAACATTACAAGTTCAAATTTTTTGGGACATTTGAGTATATGAATAAGTGTGTTTAATTAATATATTACTATTAAAAAAAAGATTAATTGCGTATAATAACACAACTTTTTACAAATTGGCAAATATAACAAACTTTTTGAATTTTGGCAATTATAACATACTTTTAAAAAAATTGCAATTACAACATACTTGTTAGATTTTAGCTATTATAACATAATATTTAAGAATTTTACAATTATAATGCAATATTAGAAAATTTTGCATTTATAACGTAATTTTATTAGTACACTAAAATTCAAGAATAAATAAAATAATTTATATTTTAATGAATCTATTGTATATAAATTTCAAGATTAAAATTTTATACAATTTAAAATTTTTGTTATTTAATATTTATTTTTGAAATCATAACATACTTTTAAATTTTTAGCAATTGAAAAAAAATTCAAAATTTCTTCAATTATAACATACATTTTGTTGTCCCCAAAAATTATCAATTAAATTTTTCTTTAAGATAAAAATGAATTCTGTATGGTTATGAATTAAAAAAGTCATTCACATTTTTCTTAAATCGATTTATAATTTATAATCATTAAATTTATATTGTGTTATTTTTCAAGTTTTAAAAGATTTAATAATACAAAATATAATAATAAAAATAAATAATCTCAAAAAATTATCATTTAAAAATGATTAAAGTTTAAAAATAAATAACAAACAATCACAAGACCTAATGTTTAATTGATATTTTTGGGATGAAATATATTGTTGTATTTGCAAATATTTTAAATTTTGTGTTATAGTTGCAAAATTTAAAAAATTTAATGTTATAATTACAAAGTTCGAAAAAAAAAAAAAAAGAGACCAAATCTTTTCAACACAAGTTGTGCTGTTTACCGAATTTGAAGCGATAATTTTGGCGTGCGTCGTTTCACGCAACTCTGCTTTCCCTTAGCCCCTTACCCACCGCTTATTCATTCCTGCTTCTTCTTACTTTTGCATTTTAAGTTTTCATTATCCAGGTTTTCGAATTTAACTCATTTCATTTTTATTTAATAATAATGATTCATGGGGGCACAACACAACTAAAGCTTCTTCTTCTGTCAAGTCATTAAAATGGTTTTGAGCAAATACTTTTCTCTTTCGTTCAAGTGATAAATTGTGTGTTTCATTTCATTAGCATAAATATTCCATTCAATTTTTAATTAAATGTTTAATCAGAATGAAATATATGAACGATAGAGTAGGAGAAAGGAATGAAAATGCTTTTTCTTGGTTTACCGTGATTTTAGTTAGTTATTTTATGATATTGCATTCTGTTTAAGCTTCGTAGCTGATGTGGTTCGCATATGCAATTTGTGACATATGAGCTATCATTTGTAGCAATTCTTCTACATATCTGCACTTTTGGAAATTCTTCAGCTATAAATAAAGCTATTGGGATACTTTTAGTTATCTTCCAGAAAAGGAAGCCAACTATCGCATCCAGTTGTGGATAGTAGAAACACTTATATGGTAACTAAACTGGTGTTGGGCTGACTGCTTCTTTGAGGGAAATATTGAATAGGGATGAACATTATTAGAAATCGGTTGTCTTTATATGCTTCACTATTATCAATTGAATGGGAATTGTAAGAGGGTGCTGCTTCAGAAATTATAAACCAACTAACTCCAAATTCCATGATTTATTTGAGTGGAAATTTGAAAGCCAGTTATATGAATTCTGCATCTCACTTTGTGTATGTGATTTGACATCTGTAGAGAAAATCTTGGACCTATCCTTTTTTTTTTTTTCATAAATAAATTTCCCTATAAAAAATCAGGTTGAGACTTTTTGTCCACCTTACCACTAATGCCTACATTTTGTGAGATTGTCATTATTTCAAAATGTCAAAGGAACCATAAGGTGAAAGAGTTGTTATTGAGGTTTAAGTGAAAAAAAAAAATGCTGGCATTTTGTGTGAGGTGGAAAAAAAACTCCATCTCATTTCTTAAATTATATCCATAGTTCAAGGTTGATAAATGCTGCCAACTCATAATTCCGATGCTAGATCTTTTGTCCAGTGATGGTTTTGGAAAAATGCTGAGTCTGCATGATGCTTTTTCCTTGATTTTTTTTTATTTTTTTTGCATATTCGAAAGATCAAGGTCATTCTTGAAAAAATGAATGTAGTTTAGGGCATGAGTACAATTCATTTTTACTAAAATTGGTCAATAATGAGGTTCAGCAGACACAACAAGGCTCATCAGTACTGGCATATGAAGTACTCTCATCCTATCAAATGTGAATTGGATTATGTTGTGGTAAATGTTGAGTGTAGATAAATAGTTAATGAATAGCTAATAAGGTTTCAGTTTCTTCCAGTATCAGTCACTTTGAGCCTCTCAAGAAATTCTGAGAAAGGGCTCATAAATATTATAGTATGTCTCTGTACTGTCAAATCCTTCTGCAGTAACTCTCTTATTAGGATACATTCCAGTCTGCAATTAAATGCTACACTACCTTCACAACTTTCTTAGTGCACTGTTGGATCATTCATGATGTAGGCCGCAGGTGACAATTGCTACTGCAATTATATTTTGTCATCGATTCTTCCTTCGGCAGTCACATGCCAAAAATGATAGATGGGTTGGTGATTTTTTTTTTTTTTTGTTATTTTCATCTCAAGATGATGAGAGCTTATGGTAAGTTACTGGTGTTGATCATTTATATATGGATTGCATAAGCAAATGTTTTATTGCTGATCAAATATTTAGATGAGCCATTCTATTCTCTGTAAAATAATTTCTTACATTCTATTTCCAGTTCAATAATATCTAATGTACCGTGCATTATTTATCTTGTGGGGCCTACAATCTGCCATACAAAAGCATAGTTCATTCTTTTGTTTGTCTTGCGTCTTGTAAATAGTTAACCCTGTAACACCTGGGAATGACTAGAAATTATCAGCAACAAAACTATTATTTGTGAATTTGTTTTCTAAAGTTTATATTACAAGCAAAATAATGATATTTACACACACACACACATGTATATTCATATTCCCATAACCATTGCATTTGTCAAGGTATGGCAAGGCATTATTTCAATACTGAAATAAATTATGATGAACTTTGACCTACCATTTCTTCTCTGCAAATTAGAGTATGTATTTCTTTAGTGGATCTTCACCCAACCCAATTGAGAACCTTCTTGCCTAAGCTGATCTATTTTTTTCTTCCTGCAAGTTGGGTTATACATTTCCCTAATCAATGTTTCAACAATCCATTGAGAACCAATATTGACTTAGTTTTTATGCGATGCTTGGAAATCATACTGTCTTATGATAATAGACTCATTGGCAGGTTTTCTCTTAGTATGTGGTGAGTATTTTAAGTTTGTTATAATGAGAGCAAGGGTTTGAACCCATGTGCATGCATCTGGTTATTTCCATTTAATATGTTTCTAAAAAGCTCTTCCTCATAGCTAATTTTCTACAATCTTATTGCATCCCAACATCTATTTATGTCACCTTACAAAATAAGGTCAATCACCCCCCCAGACACAACACACTCAGCATTGAAATGGGGAAATTCATTTCTTACCTATGTCAAAGTAATGATTCAAATGCAGATAATATTCAATTGTTTGTTGGCTGAACCCTTTGTATCAAATGCTGATTTTTGTAAAATATAGATATTGTGAGCTGATGTATCTGTTTATTTTTGCAGACCATTGGCACAGTACGCATGTTTCGAGCGGGTAAGGTTAAAGAAACTCCTCGTCCTCTTAAAGATGTTATTCTGGTATCATATGCGATTATTCACAAAAAGGATTCTATTGCTGTGCAAAGGATCAAGCAAAAGGTGCCACACTTTGTTCATCTCTCTAGATGCCTTGATTCTGTTTTTCATTTTCAACTTTTATATGCTTATGGCTGAAAAGTAATGTGCATGGACACATGTACATATACGGACAATACTGCCAAGGAAAATCTGAAATTTCTTTTATGCATCAGTTATTTGATATTGGGTCCTTGTACAGGAGGTGTAAGAGCTACAAAAGGAACTTATTTTATTGGGAGAAAGAGTTGTTCTTGGAACACTTGGTTATGATCTCAACTTACACCATCCTTATAACTTCCTTGTTGAGGCAATTAAAAATTTTGAGGTTCCTCAAAATGCCCTAGCGCATGTTGCATGGAACTTTGTAAACGATGGGTACGGTGTACTCAACATAGTTTTAAATTAATCCTCCTCCTTGGCCATCCTACATTTTCTCTTTTTGACTGAGAAAATGGGATGCAGGCTTCGCACATCATTGTGCTTGCAATTTAAGCCTCACCACATTGCAGCAGGTGCCATTTTTCTTGCTGCCAAGTTTCTGAAAGTAAAACTTCCATCTGATGGCGACAAGGTTTGGTGGCAGGAGCTTGATGTCACCCCACGCCAGTTAGAGGGTTGGAGTCCTACCTGCCTTCTATTGCTTCTACATATTGGTGTGTCATGATGCTGAGTAGTTTCAGATCAATAGACTATTCTGCACTTCACTGGAATCAGTTCCAAAAAGATGTCATTCTTGATAAAAAAATCTAGTTTCTAAAGGTTTTAGAAGATGGTAATTGTATTTTTGCATGCCTTGCTATGCTTCTGTCCTAAAAGGTCAAAAAGGGAGTAGCGATTTTATATTTCTGCTAATATGTGGGATCTTGATCTTATATGATGTTTCATTTTTAATAGGCAGATTTTCCTTGCAGTGATTAGCAACCAGCTGTTGGAGCTGTATGAAGAAAACCAAGTGCCCCCATCACTGGCTAGTAAACAACCTCCTGGCAATGAAGAACTCACCACCAGTTATAATTCCTCCCATGGTGGAGCTACTTCAAAGATGTCGTCCTTGAAGGCAGCCCCAGGTTCCGGTGGACAGCATACCAATCATTACGGTGAACCTCCTAGGACTACTCCAGCTCAAGATAATGTATATGGGAGTAATGAAAATAGTAGCATTCCAGATTGCGGAAAAGAAGAAGAGATTCATGAGGGAGAGGTGGGGCTTAGGCCTCAACAGGCGAAATCAAGGGAGACTCGGAATAAAGAAAAACCTAGGCACAGAGATGACTATCAAGAAAGGGATGGAGTAGAACCAAATGAGAAATATCATGGAAGAAATATGCCTAACAAGGATGCCACAGTTGGTCAGTTACCTCAAGATGCTAGTAGAAAGCTGGACAGGGAGAAGATCAAAGCTGCCTTTGAAAGAAGGAAGGCTCAGGGAGATATTACTAGTAGAGTGGATTCCATGGATGAGCTTGAGAGGGAACTCGAAGATGTGGAAGTTCCCGGTGGCAGTGAGACTACAAAGCTTGAGAGAAAGCAAAGCTGGCCCAAGACTTCAAGGCCAGAGCTCGACAACTCTCAGAGCATCAAGAAAGGGCAATCCTTAGATGGAGATAATTTTGATACTGTTGAGGAAGGGGAAGTTGACCGGGGATATCGATCACCTACCATCAATGGTTACTCTGAAAGAGACCACAAACGGCAGGTGACGGAGAACCTTGTGTGAATTGGCAGTGGTGGTCTGAATTCTTCTACAGTACTCACTACTTGAACAAGTAAGCGTCTACTTAAGACCAGTTATGGCCATGCAATAAGAGGAGAGAGAAGATGCAAGATTCAAGTACTATCCAGATGCATTCAACTGTCTGTACGTACCAAAAGAAAGTGGAAAAATCATGAATTGTTTGTGGGCTGTCCATATGTTGTAGAATGTAGTTTTTTTTACATGCACAAGAGTCTAAAATATTCAACATTCCCTATTCCATATTGCTGCATTTGTTGGACCTTGATAAATATAATAATACAATGGGATTTGGATAATTACTTTGCGTGTAAGTATTGAAAATTAGGCAATGATCAACTTGCCAAATAAGACAATAGTAGTGTAATTAATAGAAAACAATTATTTTACACACAAAAAAAGAAAAAAGAAAGAGCCGTGCGATATTTTCTTGAATATGGCGGCACGCTATATATCTATAACCGCCTTCATATTGAAGGATCTTCCAGTTCTATCGAAAATTATTTTCAAACTGCTTCTTTAAATGTAAATCATGCAACCGTCTCCTCCCTCTTTCTTGCCGCCTAAGTCTTCTCTAATTTTTATTCATATTTTTTCCTTGCCCTGTGTTTTGCGATATGGAGCGGGAACCCCAAGTTTCATTTGCGGTGGATCACTACGAGCTGCTATCCGATTCCGAATGCGAGTCCTCGTCGGACTCCACTTCACGCCAATTCCGTGATTTCGCCAGAAACGGAATGAAGAGGCTGGATTGCAATCACGGCGAGTATGGAGTAGTAGAGAGGAACTTTGCTACGAGAATGGGGATTGGAGGAATGGATGTTAATGTGGTCGCTATACATAAGACCTCTTACTCCACCGCCATGGGGCAGGCCAGGCTGGAGTCTTTCCGGATCTTCTCTAAGGCGGTGGCCACGACGCGCGGTGGTGATGCCAATCTTAGGTACGCCTGGTACGGCGGCGATCGGGATGAGCTCCTAGGGATTGTGAGTCATGGATTTGTGAGATGTGGAAACTCTGACGACGGCGTCTCTCATGGCATTGGAGTTCATTTGTCGCCGCTGAATGTTCCCTTCGATTGGTACTCGATTTTATTCTCTACTTGAGTCTTTGGTGGATTGTTGTTGATATACGATTGTTACATTTTAATAATATTTCAATTCTGAATACAGTCGAAGTAGAGCCTAATTATATTGATGTTTGACAGCGCGGCGAGGGCGAAGGAAGATGGAAATGGAGTTCGACACATTTTGCTTTGTCGCGTGATATTGGGAAACACAGAGACCATCGTGGCTGGATCGCGGAAGTTCCAGCCGAGTTCATCCAATTTCGACTCTGGAATCGACAACCCTGTCTCACCTCGAAAATACATATTTTGGAGTGCTTACATGAATTCACACATTTTACCACAATACATCATCAGCTTTACTTCTCCGGCTTTGGCAGGTAAATCATCAAATATTTGCCAGCATTATTCTCATGTGTGGTGGTGGTCACATTTTCCCACTTTCTGCTGCAGGAAGAAATTTACCTAATCCACTAGGCGTCAATTTTCAAACACTCTTGAACGTGCTCTCCAGGTTTCTGCATCCTTCACAAATGGGCTTGATTTTGCGCTGTTACAACGATTTTCGGGTACGCATTCCTGCTTTTGGACGCGTATAATGGTTATGAATATGTAAAAAATGTTATCCAACTGGTTTTGTTAACAGGAACACAAGATTGATAAGACTCAGATGATTGGAAATTTGAGGAGTTGGGCAGGAGATCCGCTGTTAATTGCAGTTATAAAAATGTGCAGAAATGGGGTAAATTCATGAAGGATTTCAGTTTTTTTTTTTAAACAAGTGTGCGATGGCGAAGAGAGAATTGTTGGAGGCAATTTGAACGTTGTTTTCGGATTATGAATTGTATGTTCTCTTGAATTACATTTCTTTTGCACATTGCAATTCTATAAACAACAAAGCTTGGCATTCTATACCATCCCATGTTCTATTTTTCAAATTGCACCCTTCAATTATTATTATGATTTTTGTTTTACTTACTAATGATAATTTTGAGAAATTCCATTTTGTAACATATTAGTATGGAGTCTTATCAGATTCAAATTCTTATCCTATTTACTTAATAGATGTAAGGGAAGGTCTCAGTTAGACGTGCCTAATTATTTAGGCGGGTTTTATCCATTAATCCAAACCCAAACTCAAACTCAAACTCATTTAATATACCTTAATTGGGGATTTATAAACCCTATTTGGGTGGGTGAACCCATTTAGATATGGATAAAACCCGCCTAAACCATTTAAGCGTGCCTAACACAAGTTTTTGCCAAGATGTAAAAGACGAATTGATATACTGATGATAATCAAATTGGCTTGGACTGAATGTATTAACTAAATTTATAAATTAATTACTTTTTTTTGCCATATTTATTGCTATTACTATATTGAATTATTATATTTTGTTTTTGTGTTTGTGCTTGTATTTGAATTTAAATTCGGATCAATTTATTCTTTTTATGAACTGAATATGAATTGAATTTTTAATGAACCTAAATTGTCATTCCTAATTCTACTTCTAAAAACAACACATTGAGCGTGTATATAATAAGTGTTGGGATCCAAATTCAATTTGGCTAAATCAGTATAGACTCATACTTTAAATCAAGACCCACAAGTTAAAAGCTCAACACACTACTCCATCGCCCCAGAAATCGAACGACTCATAAAAGATTATGTGAAAGGACCACGAGCCCAGGCTAGGGTCCCGACACACAAACCTCCTACAGGATCCAGCTCCCACGAGGCACGACCCAAAGTTAAGGACCTAGAGTCCATGACCTATCCATCATCCAGAGGAAGCATGACTCACTCCTTCCGACAGAGGACCCCGAAGCTGACAATAAGGACCTGAAGAGAGCTCATGGAGGTGAGTGCCGAACCAAGCGCAAGACGCGAAAGGCAGGTGGAAGGCCTAAACAAACCACCCCGCCAAAATCGAAACCACCGCCGCTTCCTTCGCGCCACCAACAAGAAAGACGTTTGACCCGATCAAAACCATAGATGGATAATCCCAAAGAAAGCGTGTTGGGAAATCTGTCTAAGGTTTCCTCCCTCAGTAGCTTATTTGTA
>JAPKLW010000917.1:94664-200214 GCA_026898455.1 Plectranthus barbatus | reverse complement strand
AGACCTCCACAAAGCGGTCCTAGGCTGTAAGTGTATCTCTCGTTCTAGTAAACGTCTACGAGTGTAGCTTGCTAGTTCCCGGAGGTACATGGGTACGGTTGTTGGGATTTCTAGACAAACAATTTAAATCATGTGAATAGTGGGAGGGCTTTGCGTAAACGTCTACGAGTGTAGCTTGCGTAGACCTCTTTCACAAGTATTCTAGGATTGATTTAAATTATAGATAACAAAAGCTTTGAGGGCTGTGCGGTATGGTTACGTGCAATGCTAAACTGTCTCTTTTGGCCGGAGTTAAATTTGTGGTTAATTGCTTAGAAGCATCTTAGAATATAATGCAAGAATTGCATCCCTGTTCTTGAGAGATGGCTTGGTCTAAGGTTTTCACTAATTATTAATTTCTAGTGTCAAAAGCATCCTGACATGGTAGTGAAATTAAATGGATTGGGGCTTAAAACCCGCAGTTCTGGTTGAGGGTGACATCGTAAACGTCTACGAGTGTAGCTTGCGGTGGGAACTCTTGGGCAATTAGTGGAAAACATTTGTATTTGATTTATTAAAAGGTTTTCAATGCATTTGTTTTCGAAGTTCAACATGTATGTTCTTTCTAAGAATCTTTATTGTTTCAGATATGTCTATGTCTACTGTCGATCATATACTTGCTCTCAATCCTCTTACTGGTCCAAACTTTCCCGAATGGAGTTTTTGCATCAAACATGTCCTTTATCTGAAAAATCAAGCACGTGTTCTTTACATGGATCCACTGTTGCGTTCTCATAGAGGGATATGCGAGCTTGAGCTTGAGTTCTATGATAGATGGGAGGATGCTGATGAGTTCGCTTTTTGGCTCATCATGGGTTCCCTGTCTAGAGGATTCAGGCACAAGTATGAGTATCTCGAGATGGCTGGAGAGCTCTGGAAGGAACTCTCGACAGCCTATGGGAACGTGGAGCGAACTATTAACTGTAAGCTTGTACACGATCTTGTGTGCAAGAAGATGGTTGAGGATAGTTCGGTGACTGAGCACATGATGTCTGTGGTTGATCTCATGAGACAGTTTACTGTGCGGGGTGGTAATATCAGTGCGCAAGGCGAGATTGATATCATCCTCAATTCTCTTCCGGAATCCTATCATGACTTTAGGGTAGTTGCTGCTGCAAAGGGAGAGTATGCTCTGCATGAGCTGCTTGAGGATCTTGTAGTGGAGCAGTCTACCATGCGAGCACGGATGCCTGTTCTGTCCGGTTCTAGCACTGGTTCGACAATCTCTAAGATTGGAGACGACGGTGCTGAGAGCAAGTTCAGGAAGGCAAACCATGATAGCAAGTCTAGGAAGGGGAAGAGAGTCAAGGTCACTCCTAAGAAGAACAAATGTGCTGGATGTGGAAAGGTGGATTGTCCAAATGCCAAGGGACAAGGTATGCCATTTGCATGTATAACTGTAAGCATGATTAGAGTTAGTTGTTGCTCTTCTAGAGCTGTAAGCACTGACTTGTTGATCATGTTGTTGTACTTTGCAGGGGACCGTGCCGACAAGGCTGGTGAGTGATGGCAAGAAGATACCAAACTGGATGAAGGCAACATTTTATGACGGAGCTTCATGGAGTTTTTCCTTTCCTCATATTTTGATGTTTTAAGTACATTTGAGAGTTTATTTGTGGGCCGTGGTTTATCGGCAGGACAAATTTTATCAACCTTTTATGGATATTTGTTATTTATGATTTTATCATTGGCAGTAACAATGTTATCCGTTGTGTTGATTTGTACTCTTTATGCTACTTCTATCAAAATATGTCCGCAAGCATTGCATGTAATTCATCCGTAATTGATAATCCTAGGAAGAGAAAACTTACTTCTTCTGATGAGGATCTTACATATCTCTGGCACTTGAGACTGGGTCACATCAGCTTGAAGCGGATTCAAAGACTTGCAGATGACGGTACATTGGACCTAGTCCGGGCTGTACCTTATCAAGTCTGTGAATCCTGCATCGAGGGCAAGATGTCAACTAGGCCTTTCAAGGCTAATCAGTCTCGAGCAGAGGATGTGTTGGAGTTGATCCATTCTGACTTGTGTGGACCGATGTCCACGCAGGCTCGTGGAGGGTACGAGTACTTCGTCACTATCATTGACGACTACTCAAGGTACGGATACGTTTACCTGCTTCGCTACAAGTCTGAATGCTTTGAGAAATTCAAAGAGTTCAAGGCTGAGGTAGAAAAGAAGGTCGGGAAAACTATCAAGTCGCTGCGATCTGACCGCGGTGGCGAATACCTCGGTAACGAGTTCCTGCAGTATTTGTTAGAAAATGGGATTACATCCCAATGGACTGCACCGGGTACTCCCCAGCAAAATGGTGTAGCTGAAAGAAGAAATAGGACTCTTCTAGAGATGGTAAGATCAATGATGAGTTATGCAAGCTTACCTATTTCGTTTTGGGGCTACGCATTGGAGACAACAGCTTACGTGCTTAATGTGGTGCCTACTAAATCAGTTCCTAAGACGCCTTCTGAGCTCTTCCTTGGTCGCAAACCTAGTTTGTGCAAGTTTAGAGTATGGGGCTGTCCGGCACACGTACTGTCGAAGGAACCTGATAAGTTAGAAAGCAGGTCAAAAGTAATGATGTTCATAGGGTATCCCAGGCAATCGAAAGGTGGTTACTTTTACTGTCCTGAGAGTCAAAGAGTCGTTGTTAGCACCAACGCTAGATTCTTGGAGGATGAGTATGTGAGTAATCACAGGTCAAGGAGTGATATCGTTCTTCAAGAAATTGAGAACGAGAATGCAATTCCAAAGGAAGGGGAACGTGTAGATGTGGGTGCACCTGTGAGAGGTACTGCACCACAGACACGTTCTTCAGTGCAAGGTGCAGGACCACAAGTTACTGCACCTACTACTGACACGGCACTGATGCCTCGTCATAGTGGGAGAGTTATTTTCCAGCCGGAAAGGTACATGTTCGTGGGTGAGTCTTCGGACTTGAGCCTGGAAGACGGACATGAGGACTCTGACCCACTGACTTACGAAGAGGCAGTGCAGGACAAGGATGTTGCCAAATGGCGTGTCGCCATGGATTCTGAAATAGAATCCATAACTGCTATGGATGTATACCAGAGAACTGATTTGCCGGATGACTTTAGGGCCATAGGGTGCAATTGGGTATACAAGAGAAAGAAATGAGTGGATGGAAAGATTACGGCTTTCAAGGCCAGGCTGGTGGCAGAGGGTTATAGTCAGAACGAGGGCATTAACTATGACGAAACCTTTTCACCCGTAGCCATGCTCAAATCCATCCGGATACTCCTTGCCATAGCTGCACATATGGACCTCGAGATCTGGCAGATGGATGTAAAACCCACTTTTCTAAACAGTTACCTTGAAGAAGGTAGGGACATCTATATGCAGCAACCCGAGGGTTACATAAGCAAGGGCGAAGAACATCTTGTCTGGAAGCTTAGGAAGTCCTTGTATGGACTTAAGCAAGCTTCAAGGTCGTGGAACTTACGTTTCAACGATATGATTAAATCCAATGGATTTGCACAGTTGGAAAACAAAAGTTGTGTTTACCGACTTTGTGTCAGTGGGAGCGTGGTCTTCCTTGCACTATACGTTGATGACATACTCCTATTTGGAAACAACGAGGGAGTGATGTCCGAAATCAAGGTTTGGTTATCCGAACAGTTCCAGATGAAGGATCTGGGTGAAGCTGGCTACATTCTTGGGATTAAGGTCTTACGAGATTGTAAGAGAAGGCTTGCTGCCTTTCCGACATGGCGTTCGTCTTTCTAGTGGGCAGTGTCCTCAGACACAGCGGGAGAAAGACGAGATGAGTCTTGTACCATATGCTTCGGCTGTGGGTAGTCTCATGTATGCGATGCTGTGTACCAGGCCAGATATCTGTTATGCTGTTGGCATGGTAGCCAGATATCAGTCTAACCCTGGACAGGCGCACTGGACTGCTGTAAAGCATATCCTCAAGTATTTGAAAAGAACTAGGAATTTCTGCCTAGTTTATCAAAGTGAGGATTTGTGCCCTGTGGGTTATACGGACTCGGATTTCCAAGGGGACCAGGATGAGAAGAAATCAACCTCAAGTTATGTGTTTACCCTGGGAGGTGGAGCTGTATCTTGGAGGAGCTCAAAGCAGAAATGCATTGCTGACTCCACCATGGAGGCGGAATATGTCGCCGCCTCCGACGCCTCGAAAGAGGGGGTGTGGCTCCGGAACTACCTTTTAGAGTTGGGCGTGATTCAGAGTTTGCCAAAGAGCATCACAATTTATTGTGATAACTCTGGTGCAGTTGCAAACTCAAAGGAACCGCGGTCTCACAGGGCAAGCAAACACATAGAGAGAAAGTACCATATCATACGAGAAATCGTATCGAGGGGCGATGTGCTGATTAAGAAGATTGACACTGCTGACAATCTTGCTGATCCGTTTACAAAGAGCTTGCCGCAGAAGGTTTACGAAAGACATATTCGTGAACTGGGTCTGAGGTGGATGCCGACCACTGATAGTGGTTAGTGGTTAGAGACAGCAGACTAGATAGACAAACTGTATATTCTGTAATAGCTTAGTTATGCTTTGAGTATAAGTGGGAGATTGATGGGTTTTGTATACTGAAAGCATTTATTACAATGTGTATACAACGGTTTATTTCTCATATCTGTTAACAATCGTACATGTATGAACAATGGTATCCTCTTGTCTCACCGATAGGGACGATCATACGGCTTGTTGTAGATCGCAGAAGACAGTATGATCACTTGACCTAGTGAGACATAAACATAATCACAGCCGAGACAGCGTATGAGGATACGTCTGTCCGGATGGCTGCGACATTGTCGGAATAAGTAGTCTGTCTTGATTACTTGACATGCTGGTACGCAGAGGTGGCGTATTGATGGACCGCAGTGAGATATATTCGTCTGTCTGACATCAGCGAATAAAAGATCTCGTTATATTGATTGAGTCCAAACCCTAACGAATGTTCAGGGGTTTGCACGGGTTGACTGTTGCTTTGACTTGCCATGGTGGAGAGCCAACACAGCGCGCTTGTATATCCGCATCTTGGGTAACAGCAGTTCGTGTAGTACCGCCTGAGACTGAACTTAGGTAACCATATCCGACTAATAGGATGGGGACATTCCCTGCGGAGCTCAATAACATTCATCGTACCAAAGTCCTGCAGGCTGATTAAGTTCAGGCACGAGTGATAAGGTTTGAGTGGTACTACTCAGGAATAATAAGATATTAATTAATTGTAGGTAGAGCTTGTCAGAGGCTCCGATTAATTAATGAATATCCGGTAACCTTAAATATGGGGATTCTCAATTAATGCAACCCGTTCTCACAACGTGGTAATAAAGGGGTAGGTTAGTATTAATTCTGTGGTGAAAAAGAATTAATATTAATTAATTAATTGTGTCCTGGGTTGTGGACATGGGAATTAATTAATTTATAGGCCCACTTTATTATTTTCATTAGGTCCCAGGTCTGGCCCAAATAAGTGTGCTGAATTGAGCCCAGGAGCCCATCAGGGTTTACAACCCTAGGTCTATAAATAGACAATTCTCTCTCTCATTAGTTGTAACAGAGTTGAAAAATCCTAAACCTAGAGAGAGAGAGTGGGGGCGCCGATTTCAAGAGGGAGAGGAGGAGAATTTTCGAATTCTGGTCCTGCTCAAGCCACAGATCTATGGAGTCCTCACCAGTAGTAGATCTGAACAGCACCGGGACACAGATCTAAAGACCTGATCTGGAGAACAACGGATTTCTTCTTTCCCCTTTCTTCATTTTCGAATTAATTCTTGAAATTAGGGTTGCTAATTTCTGTTTTCGCAGACAAATTCGATTTGCGTGGTTGAATTGAAGTTTGGAATTCAAACGCAAAAGATCGGTACAGACCCTACGGAATTACGGTAATCTCTCAATCCACAATCTCTTATTAAATTCATAGGAGCATGCTAGGGTTTTTGAGTAATTTAATTGTGAGCAATATCCATAGATCCGATCCGGTTCATTTGGTTTTGGTGATTCGGTTCACGGTAAATCCCTACAGGGTTCTCATACATCCTCCTGGCAGTAGACTACGTATCACGATGGGTCGAGACTACTCCAACAGTCACAAATGAATCCAAGGTAGTCATCAAGTTCCTACAGAAGCTGATAACGCGATTTGGGACACCAAGAGCCTTGGTAAGCAACGGGGGATCCCACTTTTGCAACAAATGACTTGCTACCCTTCTCGCCAGATACCGAGTCAAACACCGAGTCACCACTCAATATCATCCACAAGGGAATGGGCTGACAGAGCTGTCTGTTGAGAGGTAGGCCCTTGGTTGGTTTTTTCCCAAGCCTACATATATCTGAGTTGGGTATTTGGATTGGGTTCTTGATTTGTTATTTCAGTTTGGGTTTGTTATAACGGCCCAACTATTCCTTTATTCTTTCGGCCCGAATATATATACAAATCCTTAACCCTAAATTGAAGAACAATTCATTCATCCTCTCTGATTGTAGTGTGCGCCGCAAACCCTCTCTCTCTCTAATCTCATCGCTCTTCCTTCTCTCTATTCTGTGAGTTTTCTGTGAGCGTATTCCGGCGAGTTCTTCCCTTTCTTGGTGGTGTCTCTCTCTGTCAGCGTGAGCTCCTTGTTGTGGGTGGGTAGATCTCCTAGGGCTGGCCACCTTCGTCTTCTCTGTGGCTTGGGTGTACGGCGGGGGGTTCCTCAGGTGAGTTCTGAGCCATACTGTCCCGTCGGATCTGGCTGAGTGGCATCGCAAATCTGCAGTCCTCCTTTGGCGCTCATCTTCATTCGTGGTTCATCTGAAGCTAGAGCGCAGCCTTCCTGTTGCTGCTGATCGTCGGCGTCAAGAAGCTGATCAGAGTCGCTGCGCGTCATTCCGGTGGAAAGGACTCTCAATCAGAGAGGTCCTCGGGACTCGGCGGTAATCAGGGGTGTTGTTTCGGCGGTAGTGACCTGAAAACATAACAGTGGCATCAAGAGCCAGGTTTCACTGCCCCCGCGCACCTCGCCGCTGAAGAGTCCACGTCGTCGGCACCCCAGGGTGCGTGAGGTAGGTCGGCAGTGCCCTCACCTAGGGCCGCTGCACTGGTATTATCTCTGAACCTCTATGTTCTTCAATTTTCAGTAGGAACGGCCAATTGGTGCCAATAGGATTGGAACTTTTCTGTTTTTAATTTGTCTACGTGCTCTCTGTGTTTCGCCGAAAGGCCTTGTCCCGAACCCCTATCCCCGAGCTTTCTGGTCACTATCCCCTTTCCCATTATTTCACCCTATCGGGGTGTACGTGTCTAATTCTTGTATTTCCGCTGTGCTAATTGCATCTCTGTGTTGTATATACATATACTGTGTGCCTTGTTTTCCCTACCTGTGTCCGCTTGCCGTGTGGTCTGTGTGCTCGTGTGGTTTTGGTCAAACAAAATTAGGATAATCACTACTCTCGCATGTTAGGCTTAGCCTAGATAATCTTGTGTAGTTGCTGATCATTTTTTGTGTGTTTTCCTGCCTCCTTAATCTGTCTGTAGTCACTGTCTCAGTGGCTTGGCTCTTGCTTCGTCTTCTTGAATTTTTTCTGTGTGAATGCTCTGCTGTTTTCTGCTCTTCCTGCTCTGACTTGTGTGTCAAAATTGGTTTTAAAATGGCGTCAGGGTCCAATTCGTATGGTATGGCCCCTTTTAATGGGAAAACCGATTTTACAATCTGGAAACAAAAGATTAAATGTGTTTTAATTCAGCAGAAAGTTTATAGGGCTGTAACTGAAGAATATTTAGATTCAGATACTCCCGAAAAACGTACAGAAATGAATGAATTGGCATGTTCTACTATTTTCTTAAATCTGTCAGATGCTGTGATTAGAAAAGTAGGAATTATGGAATCTGCAAAAGAATTGTGGGAAAAGTTAGAAGGATTTTTCACTGAAACTTCTTTGCCCTGTAAAATGTACTTACTTGAATCTTTTTTTCGCTATAAACTGGACCTTAATAAAGATATGGCTAAAAATCTTGACAATTTTACTAAATTGATTCAAGATATAAAACTGACTGGGGATAAACATATTGAAGAGTATGCTCCTGTTGTTCTTCTAAATGCTATACCTGATTCCTATGGTGATGTTAAATCTGCTATTAAGTATGGTAGGGACAATATTACCTTAGACACTGTGGTAGGAGCCCTTAAAAATAAGGAACGTGAAATAAATCATGGGAAGAACAAAGTAAGGGCAAGTAATGAGGTCCTCCAAGTCAGGGGTAGGTCCAGTAATAAGTCAAGTAACACTGATAAGAAATCTGATCAAGGTCAATCTAGTGGGGGGAAGAAACCTCAAGGAAATGGGAGGGATAGGTCCAACTCTAAGGCTAGGGGTAGAAAGTGTTACAACTGTGTGAATTATGGTCATTACTCTAAGCAATGTACCAAACCTAGGAAGGATAGGACTGAAAGCCGTAATAACGTAAATGCTGCCCCCATTGAAAACCTCGGAGATGTCTATATGGTTTCTGATAATCTGTGCTCTTCTCCTATGCTAAGTGCTAACTCTTGCATGAATCAATTTGGTGATGATGAATGGCTTATGGATTCAGGCTGTACCTTTCATGTTTCACCACACAAGCACCTCTTCACAAATCTGAAATTGATTGAAAATGGCTACATTTCCCTTGCTAATGAGAAAAATTGCAAGGTGGTAGGCATAGGTGATATAAATCTTAAATTTGATACTGGCTGCATGTTTAACTTGAAAAATGTTAGGTATGTTCCAGAGTTATGCTATAACCTGCTCTCATGTGCTGCATTAGAAAATGAAGGGTTAGAAGGGAGATGGGGGAAGGGAATTATGAAAGTTATGCAAGGGTCTCTTGTTCTGTTTAAGGCTGTTAAAAAGATTAATCTATATGTGTGCTGCTGTGAGTCATTACATGCTACTAATATGATTAATTTCTCTGCTGATGATAAAACTAGTCTTTGGCACAATAGGTTAGGTCATATGAGTAACAGAGGTCTTGCAATTCTGAATAAATCTGGTCTATTTGGAAAAGATAAAGTCACCAACATGCCTTTCTGTGAATGTTGTGTGTTAGGAAAGCAAAATAGACTTAAGTTTCCCTCTTCCCCTTCCCCTAATGTGCCTAAAAGTGCTTGCATACTTGATTACATACATGCTGATGTTTGGGGCCCTTCTAGTGAGCCCACACATGGTGGAAAAAGATATTTCCTGTCTGTTATCGATGATTTTTCTAGAAAGGTGTGGGTATTTCTTATGTCAAACAAATCTGAAGTGTTCTATCATTTTAAGAATTGGAAAACTCTGATTGAAAACCAAACTATGTGTAAAGTTAAAACCCTTAGGACTGACAATGGGTTAGAATTTTGTAACAATGCCTTAGACAAGTTGTGTACTGATTTTGGTATTAAAAGACACAAGACCGTCCCCTATAACCCCCAACAAAACGGTGTCGCTGAACGTATGAATAGAACTTTGTTAGAAAGGGTGAGGTGTCTTATGTCTAAAAGTGGTTTAGAAAAACCTTTCTGGGGGGAAGCCATTATGACTGATGCTTATCTTATTAACAGGTCCCCTTCAGTCCCTTTAGAGGGTAGATGCCCTGAATCAGTTTTTCTGGGCAAACCTATCGATTTATCTAACCTGCGTGTATTTGGCTGTGCTGCCTATGTCCATCAGAAGGCAGATAAACTTGATAATAGGGCTAAAAAATGTGTCTTCCTAGGATACCCCGAAGGGGTAAAAGGCTATAGAGTGTGGGACATGAGTGAACCTGATCTTAGAATCATAATTAGTAGGGATATTACATTTAATGAAGCTGAATTTCCATGCTGTGTGTCCTCTGTGCCTATTTTGGATAGTACTGATAGTGAGGTGGAGCCTCAATGTAAATCTGATAATTGTGTTGATTTAAATTCTTACCAACTTGCTAGAGATAGGACTAGAAGGCCTATTGTTGTGAATAGGAAATATAATGACTTTGAACTTGCTTTACTTGCTTTCAATGTGTTTGAAAAGATTGATGGCAATGAACCTAAAACATTTAGGCAAGCTATCGAATCTCCTAACTCTAAAATGTGGTTAGATGCTATGAAAGATGAGATAAACAGTTTGCATGTTAATAAAACTTGGGTTTTAGTTAAGAGAAACATTGCTGATTCTGTGGTTGATTGTAAGTGGCTGTTTAAGCTTAAAAACAATGGCAAAAGTGTTAGGTATGAAGCTAGACTAGTTGCCAAGGGTTTCACCCAAAAAGAAGGCATAGATTATAATGAGATTTTTGCACCTGTTGTAAAATTCACCACTGTGCGTATTATGTTTGCATTAGTTGCTCATTTTAATTGGGAAATGAAACAAATGGATGTCACAACTGCTTTCCTTTATGGTGACCTTGATGTTAAAATATATATGGCTCAACCTGAAGGTTTTGTGCATCCTGATTTTCCTAATCATGTGTGTCTTCTTAAGAAAGCTTTGTATGGCCTGAAACAGTCACCTAGGCAATGGAACATTAAATTTGACTCTGTTATGAAATCCTTAAAATTTAATAGGAGTGTGTATGATCACTGTCTATACTTCAATGTCTTAGATAATGTTCCTATTTATCTCCTGCTTTATGTGGATGACATGCTAATTGTTAGTCCCTGTCTGAAATCTATCAAGTATGTGCAAGATAAACTTTGTGACCAATTTAAAATGAAAGATTTAGGAGATGCTATGAGGATCCTAGGTATGGATATAGAACGTAATAGATCTAAATCTGTTTTAGTGTTGAATCAGAGTGCATATGTTGCTAAGATCTTAACTAAGTTTTCTATGGCTGATTCCAAACCTACTAATGTTCCCCTTGCTTCTCATTTTATTCTAAGGATCAGTCCCCAACAACTGATTCTGAAATTACTGAAATGAAAAAGGTCCCTTATTCAAATGCAATTGGTTCTGTCATGTATCTTATGGTTAGTACTAGACCTGACATCGCTTATGCTGTGAGTTGTTTAAGTAGATACATGGCAACCCAGGTAAACCTCATTGGGAAGCCTTAAAGTGGTTACTTCGGTTTTTAAAGTCTTCTATGCATGTTGGTTTGAAATTTTCTAATTGTCCAAGTGGTATTAAACTTGTTGGATATGTAGATTCCAATTATGCTAATGATAGGGATAATAGGAAATCAACTACCTCCTATGTTTATACTTTGTGTGGATCTTGTATAAGCTGGAAATCACAACTTCAGCCCATTGCTGCTCTCTCTACAACCGAATCTGAATATGTTGCCATAACAGATGCTATTAAAGAAGTTATGTGGCTTAAGGATCTCTTATCTGAAATTGGCTATCTAAATGATAAACCTATCCTGTTTTCTGATAGTCAGTCAGCAATACAATTATGTAAAAACCCTGTATTCCATGATAGAACTAAACATATAGATGTTAGGTTCCATTTTATTCGTGATGTGGTTGAAAAAGAGTTAGTCTCTTTGGAAAAGATTGCAACTGAATTTAATCCAGCCGACATGGGTACTAAGTGCTTATCTGTTGAGAAGTTTCACTCATGTCAAAGGATTTTAAACTTTGATATTGGTTGATGTCTTTGTGTTCTACCTTATCTTAGTTTACTTAGTTTATTTATGAACTTCGTTGTTCACATATCTTTCCTAAACTTTGTGTTTTGGCTGTCTCTGTGATGCAGGTACTTTCTCTGTGGGTGTGTGCTTGTCTCTCAGCCAGGGTTTGTTTCGTGCAAACCCAGAAAGTCCTCGTACATGAATAATGCGAGGCAACGGCTATGATGACCACCATATTTTTTTGAATCACCCCTGCAAACCTCAAGCCTAAGGTGGAGATTGTTGAGAGGTAGGCCCTTGGTTGGTTTTTTCCCAAGCCTACATATATCTGAGTTGGGAATTTGGATTGGGTTCTTGATTTGTTATTTCAGTTTGGGTTTATTATAACGGCTCAACTATTCCTTTATTCTTTCGGCCCGAATATATATACAAAACCTTAACCCTAAATTGAAGAACAATTCATTCATCCTCTCTGATTGTAGTGTGCGCCGCAAACCCTCTCTCTCTCTAATCTCCTCGCTCTTCCTTCTCTCTATTCTGTGAGTTTTATGTGAGCGTATTCCAGCGAGTTCTTCCCTTTCTTGGTGGTGTCTCTCTCTGTCAGCGTGAGCTCCTCGTTGTGGGTGGGTAGATCTCCTAGGGCTGGCCACCTTCGTCTTCTCTGTGGCTTGGGTGTACGGCAGGGGGGTTCCTCAGGTGAGTTCTGAGCCATACTGTCCCGTCGGATCTGGCTGAGTGGCATCGCACATCTGCAGTCCTCCTTTGGCGCTCATCTTCATTCGTGGTTCATCTGAAGCTGGAGCGCAGCCTTCCTGTTGCTGCTGATCGTCGGCGTCAAGAAGCTGATCAGAGTCGCTGCGCGTCATTCCGGTGGAAAGGATTCTCAATCAGAGAGGTCCTCGGGACTCGACGGTAATCAGGGGTGTTGTTTCGGCGGTAGTGACCTGAAAACATAACACTGTCCAACCGAGAAATCAAGCAAATCTTGGAGAAGACGGTGAAGCAAAGAAAGGAGTGGGCGGCAGTGCTTGATGATGCATTATGGGCATACCGCACCGCCTACAAAACACCAATTGGGACGTCACCCTACCAGCTGATTTTCGGAAAGTCCTGTCACTTGCCGGTGGAGATGGAGCACAAGGCTTGGAGAGCAGTGAGAGAACTTAACCTAGATTGGAGGACAGCCGCAGAAGAGCGAGCCATGGCATTGAATGAATTAGAAGATTTTCGAGATGAAGCTTATGAGAACAATGTTATCTACAAGAATCGAGCGAAGAGGTTCCACGACAAAAAGATTCGCTCACATGTTTTCCATTCAGGTGACAAGGTTCTTCTCTTTAAATCCCGTCTTCGATTCATGCCCAGGAAGCTACAGTCAAAGTGGGCCGGACCATACACCGTAATCTGCCAATTTATGAACGGTGTAGTTGAACTAGCTGGCCAAGATGGGAAGAACTTCAAGGTGAACGGACAGAACCTGAAACCATACTTCACCCCACTTCAAATCAAAGTGGTGGAGAAGTACTACTTGAACTGTCCTTGAAGACACAGGTATTGTCGAGCTAGCGACATAAAACCAAGCACTGGTTGGGAGGTAACCTAACAGTTTACTGTTTTCTTTATTTCTGTTATTTTTCAATTCAGTCGAGTCGAGTCAGTCAAGTTTCGTGTTTTCAGAAAACTTTCGAGTTGTTTTGGGTCCAGTCATCTATCGGAATGAGTCGATCGCTGCTTCTTGGCAGCGATCGACGAGGAAACCTTGACCACGTCGATCGACGAGAAAGTTTTGTCTTCGTCGATCGACGAGAATGCTTCGTCGATCGATGCAAACAAACCTGAGGCCGGACAGAGACGGGTTTAAAACCCAAAACCCTCATTCCTTTCACTCAAAGACACACTTGCACGATTTTTTTTTCTCTCCAAACACCCACTCGAAATTTTTCTCTCCAAATCCGATGCTTCCACCCACGGTATGTATCCTAACACTCTCCTCTTCGATTATTTCATATGATTAAAGGATTTGAGCATTATTTTGTTAAGAAATTGAGTTTGGAACCCTTGTGTCCATTTTTGCATTTTTGACGATTTCGTTGCTTTCCATGATGATTAGTCGATATGGTTGATTGTTTTAGTTGATATACTTCTTTATCTTGGATGGGTTGCTTGGATTGCTTTGAATTTGATGATCGTAGTTTGGGGGATAATTCTTGTTGGGGGTGTTGTTCATGTCCTGCTATTTTTGAGATAAATTCTTTCAATCAATGATGTAATATGCTAGGATAGGGAATGAATTGCATGAATTTCGAATCAATTTTGCATGGGTAGATACATTTTGTGAACAATTGCACATTTGACTGTTGTAATGTTGGGAATTTTGTGAATTGGTTTTGATGAACTTTGACACTTTTTCCACTACCCTTGTAGATTGATTATGGACTTCCAACCCACCTTTGCCAAAAAAGCTTATGAGTGACGCTTTCGGAAGCTCTCAAGCGATGAGTTTGCCGTTCGACAGACACTCTACCCATGTCCGGAAACAATGCATCGGCTGGGAATTCGAGCGGATGTGGAAGCCCTTTTGCAGCGAGTAAACTGGAGTGCTTGGATGACAGCACGGTGGCCGACCTATCCGTCGCTTGTCTTGGAGTTTCTTGCCTCACTCCATGTTTATGAGGTTCAGCCAGAGTCGGAGCCTACCACCATCGTCTTCCAGCTTCTGAATGAGCACTACGAGATACCAAGGGACATGCTTGAAGAAATCTGAGGAGTCCGGAAAGGGGGAGTTGGCTTTCTTCCCCCGAGCTTTGACATTGCCCGCTTCTGGAGCCAGATAGCAGCTGATGCTAAGGAGGACTTGCGGGAGTTTGACTCGGGGAACCTGAAGGCTTCCTCCATCGACAATCCAGTGTTCCGGTATCTCCAGAGATGCATGGGGGTGTCCATCACCGGCAGACACGAGAGCGGCAAGGTGAGAGTGGGGGAATTGTACGCCATCTACTGCATGCTGACCGGTGAGGAGTTTAGTTTTGCGGCGTTGGTCATGGACCATTGGAGGCATCAGATCAAGGCCTCCAAGGGTAACATCTGGAGCGGGGGATTGATTACCCCGATTGCAGAGTATGTGGGCATCGATCTATCATAGATCGAGTCGCTTGAGGATGATAGTTGCGGCCTCAGCACCGGGACCCTGGTGAAGATGTTGATGCTGTCACCACGGGATGCGGGTTGGTCCCTGCGGATGTCCAATGGGGACAGGTTCCCACTTCCACAGAGGAACCTCACTCGCGTCACTGATTATCACTTTCGTGATAATTGGTTGATGAGCACACCCGCCCACTTGAGGCTCATGGTCGGAGCACAGGGAGGTCCCGGCACCTCCAGACTTCGTCACCGACTGCTGACTCAACCCGACCAGCGACTGACAAAGACGCCTCCAGAAGGGCCCGAGGAGGAGGAGCCAGAGGATGAGAGGCACGATGGAGGAAGAGAGCGGATTCACGATCAGACTGGTGGGCATTTGTCCGGTCATTTTGCGGGAGAGTCTTCATCTTCCGGAGGAGTGGATCTGGCAAAGATGTACCAGTTCATGCAGCAGCAGGCTATTTTGCATGCCGAGGAGAACACCCGGCAGGCGAATTTTTGCCAGCACGTGACCACGAGGCTCAACACCCCCGACACGCAGATGCAGTGCCTTCTCCTGAACACCCAGCCCGACTCTGTCTACCTCCAATGGCACAGAGAGCACCAGGACTGCCGGCAGCGACTACCCGTTTGGCCTGCCCCCGATGTTGAGATGGAGGAACCTCCGGAGGAGGAATGAGGTACCGTTTCCTTTTTCCTTATCTAACTTTCAAACTTGTCCACTCCTTCGAGTGAAACAAGTTTGGGGGGATGAGGATAGGAAAAGGGTTTTAATTTTTCATTGTTTCGTTGTTTTTCTGTTTTTGTTTTTGATTTTTGTTTTTTCTGAACCATCACCATCCTTTTTCTTTTGCTTCAGTGTGAACAATTGCTCTCTGCAAGGCTTTTTACTCAAAATTAGTATTTTTGAACTCTTGATTTGTGATACTTGTTCTGTGTTGAATAAGTTTTGAACTCTTGATTTGTGGTACTTGTTCTGAGTTGAATAGTCTTGAGTATTGTTTTAGGAGCTTTTGAACATAGGACAGTCGGAACTACTTTTGATTATGTTGGTGTTGGAATTGAATTATTGTTCTCCCTTGGAATTGAATTGTTGATTGATAATTGAGATATTTACTGATTAAGAATGATAATCCATGTGATAGAGTAGCCGATGATAGGAGCTGCTTTGCTTGATAAGTTGATCTTTGAAATATAAATTTTTGCATGATGACTGTTCAGAATTGGGTAATTGTTGAGGAGTAACAAAAGTTTCTACCTTGTGAGAAATTGTGCCATCTTTTCGTTTGATGAGTGACAAAGTCATTAGATTTACTTCCTAGAATTTGATGAATTTCTCTCTTGAGGTTGCATTAAGTGTGGTAATAGGGTGAAAATGATTTTAGGCATGTTCTTTCGTAGCCCATCTCCCATACACTCGCCTTTAATTTTCACTTGCAACCCCCTTGAGCCTTGAAATTTTTTTCTTTCTTTGATTAGGAGGGTTGATGAACAGAAACTGTGATTTATTGGAGGATTAAAACTTTGGGATTGTGATATGAGGTTGTGTGCAAAATTAGGGGTTCCTAAGGGTAACTTTTGAAAAAAAATGAGTGAACATTGGTGAAGTTGAATGAAAAGAGAAGAGAAAAAAAAATTTTGAGAAGAAAAACTTCATATGTGTAGTTCACAAAAGCCAAAATAAATTTCGAACCCTGAAAATTACAAAAGAGAGAAGGAACAAGATTGTGTGTTAGAAGAAAAAAAAAATCATGTGGGCAAGATATGCTAAAGACTTGGTGTTTGAATGAAATATTTTGAGTCACTTAGCCAAAAATATCAAACGTCTTAGGTAAGCCACATTACAACCAAATCAAGACCTTTCTGATTCCCTGAAAAACCACACTAACAAGCAGTGGAGAGATGAGAAATTTATCAAACCTATGGTGAGGTAAACTAAAACTTTGAATGAGTGAATTTCAAAACCTTTTTACTTGATCGAGCGATGAGTGCAAACACTTCCCGGTGAGGTTCCTCCTCAATAATTTAACAATTAGAATTTGTTTGGATTGCATGGTTTATGTGAATAAGTGATACTTGGATTGCAAAAGAAGCTTGTGAGGCATTGCACACTTGTTTCTGCATTTGATTAGATTTCTTTTCTGTGAATTGATCGAGGACGATCAATGGTTTAAGTTTGGGGGAGTTGATAAGTTATCTGGTTGTTCTTTGACTAATTGTGTGGTGTAAAGATTGTTTTTGTACTTGTTTTCGTGCATGAATTGGCTTTTGTACCCGTAATGTTGTGTTTGATGAATCATGCAGGTTTTAGTCACAAACAGAGAAGAGTTGGATTTCCAGTTTCAGGTCCACGTCAATTGATGAAGATGTCTCGTCGATCGACGAGGAGATTGAAGGAGGAGCGATCGACGAAGGAAGAAAAGAAAAGATCGACGGAGGCAGCAACCACGTCGATCGACGCCATTCCACGTTGATCGACGCCATTCCACGTCGATCGACGAGGGTACTCACCAGCATCGATCGACGCCAATCTCCCACGATCGACGCAAGTTCGGGAATCCTAGTCTGCATCTGTTTTGAAGATAAAGCCATATCTACACCTAGATATTGTATGATACATTCTCCACTATTATATAAAGCCATGTAAATTCGTTTTTCAAAGGGGGAAGACATTAGAATAATTACAAGATTTTAGTATTGAAGATTGAATAGAGATTCCCAAGATTTTTTAAGTTTATGTTTGAAGACAGAGTTCTGTGGGATTATTTTCGGATTCCGATTTTTATGCAATTCAGGTTTTATTCTTCTATGATGAACATTACTCTGAATATGTGTAACTAATCTCTTCCTCAGATTCTAGGGTTCGAATTATCAATGTATGCATGTTTTGATTAATTGAATTATTTTCCCTTTCCCTTCGTAGTTTGTGAAATCTGAGTTTAATTCATAATCTTGAGTTTGTTGGCCACATCTTAGGATTAACTAGTTGATTACTTGAGACGTAACTGTAATAGTTTTCAATCGAAAGAGATTTTCACAATATAATCTGATTTCTTGTCGTAACTGAAGGAGATTGATTGTAGGGATAAATCTGTAGATCTTTGGAGTTAATTAATTTATCTTGAGACCGAGCGGAGATAGGTAATTGATTAATCTACTTTACGAATTGTCCAACAAAGAAGTTCGTAATACTTTTATGATGTTTCACTACGAAGAGGAATTAAAATTGGGAAATAATCAATTTATTCATTCATGTCATACTTGATAAGGAGATATTCCTAGAATCTGTATTTCTCATAACCGTTTTCAACCAAAGTATTTTAATTTACTGTTTACTTTTTACTTAAATGGATTAAGATTTGCAAAACAACCAAAACCCAAAACTTTGCTTTTCCTAACCAGTATTTTAAGAACGTCTGATTTAGTATTTAGGATTTTTTGTCGTTTCATTCCCTGTGGGATCGATAATTTTATTTGCCGCTATATTATTAGCTTTGCTAAGTCGCTTGTTAAATAATTTAGCGATCACCCACCTTGACTACTAATCTACTGCGGAGGAATCGTGGACCCTACACATAGACAGATCTAGCAACACCAATAATAATGGACCCAGACTGCATTTGTCTATCCCCTGGGGTGAAACCTTTCAAAGATCATTCAGTCTGAACTTCAACACTACCAACAACGAAGCCGAATATAGGCCTTAATAAATGGAACCCTGTTGGCAAAAGAACTAGGGGCTAGGAGAGTAGAGATTCTCAGCGATTTACAACTAGTGGTCAACCAGACGAACGAGGACTACTAAGTCAAAGAACCCCGCTTGTTGTGCTACTATGAAGAGATGAAGAAGTTGAGAGAGGCTTTCTAGGAATGCAACATCAAATACGTGGCTCGAGAGGAAAATTGCATGGCCGACGCCCTGGCCGACCTTGCCACAACCACAATCCAGATCCAAAAACTGATCCCGGTAACGTGGATCGAACAACCAATCATCATGAACTAGATGGAAATCGCGTCTGTAGATGCATGAGATAAGAAATCGTGGATGACACCTATACGGCTATTCCTCGAAAATAGAACTAAGCCAGCATACAGAAAAGAAGCTATGCACCTCGAACGATAAGCTGCAAAAATACACGATGATGAATGACACCTTGTACCGAAGGTCCCTAGAGGGGCCCTTGATTAGATGCATCGATGAACCCAAGGTAGTCAGAGTTCTGTACGATATTCATGAAGGTGATTGTGGAAACCATGCGGGAGGTTGATCCTTAGCTTATAAAGCAATCTCTGCTGGTTCTATTGGCCGACCGCTGACCCTACATCATGCGAGAGAATTCATGAAAAGGTGCGACTAGTGCCAGAGGTTTGAGTCCACCTCACACATAAGTGCCGAACCGTTGCAAGCAACAATCACCCCTGGCCTTTCATGTCCTGGGGAATGGACATCGTGGGCAAGCTGCCCAGAAAGAATACATCCTAATAGCCACCGACTACTTCACAAAGTGGGTGGAAGCGGAAGCACTGAGGAGAACCGGGGAGGTAGAAGTCATCAAGTTCTTATAGATTCACATCTTATGTTGGTTTGACGTCCCAAAAGAAATTCGAACCGACAATGGAGCTCAGTTCACCAAGGTCAAAACATTTTGCGAAAAATTTGGAAAAAAGCTCGTGTTCTTGACACCGAGGTACCCGGAAGCCAACGGGCTAGCAGAATCCACAAATAAGACCTCAATGAATACCTTGAAGAAAAATTTGGAGGACCACAAATCCCAGTGTGTAGAGGAGTTACCCAGGGTCCTATGGTCCTATCGAACAATGACCGGGGCTACGCTGTTCTCATTAGACTACGGTGAGAAAGCAGTAATACTAATAGAGACTCAGATACAAAATCCAATGGTCAAATTCTGCCAACTTACAGACAACAATCACGACCTCATGATAGGTCATGAGTTGATTGACGAAGCGAGAAACAACGCCTATGCACGAATGTCACAAAGACGACAGCAAGTCGATAAATTCTTTAATAGAAAGCTAAAATTGCGGACCTTCCAAGAGGGCGACCTCGTGTTAAGGAAGGTATTCCAAAACACAAAAGAAGACAAAGCAGGAAAGCTTGCCCCCCAATGGGAGGGACCATATGTTGTAACCATAATTGTTGGGCAAGGGGCTTACAGCCTTACTACGCTTGATGGAAGACCCATATGCAACAACTGGAACATCAAGCACCTAAAACACTATTACAAGTAGAAGAGAGTCTAGGTTCCCTGCCAGGAACCTTACAGATACGCCCCTTCTTCCCTGTTCCTCATCTACTTTAAGTTTTACTTTTGTTCATTAGTTATTTTTCCACCTACATGAAACTAACTTGCACGTCGGAGGGACGATGCCTAGTGCATCGCCCACACTCACAACCCTCCCCACTTTATATGCACATCTCTGAAAATAGGAAACATGACTAAACACGTCAAACAAAGAGCAACACACAAGAAAAAAACATGTATCAAAAGGTCGTCCCGCTAGCACACACGGGCAATAACCATTCAAAAGCAAAAAACGAGAACCATTTAAGTAAAGGAAATTAAAAAGTTGTTCAGGAAACATAAATTAAAAGTATTCAAGAGCAAGAAATTTTAAAACTGTTCAGAATAGCGGAAGCAACAGAAGGCCTGATTCAAGAAGCAACGGATCCAGATGGCTGAGGGTTCCTGGAGGGAGTTGGTTGTTGACCGGACGAATCACCCTCATGGGGCCCCTTAGGACGGTCCTCCTGGGTCGGAGCGAAGTAGTATCGGAGTGGGTCGGCACAAGCATCTCCTGCTGACCATCTTTGTTAGGTCAAGAGAAGACGACTTGCGGCCAACATCCTCATTGGGTCCATCCGGGAAGCTGAGGTTCAGATCCTGGAACTTCAAGGCCAATCAAGCACAAACGTCCCCCATAGCCTGCTCCACCACCATCTGCTAAGAGAATCCAAAGACATTAGATTGGTAAAAAAAGGGACAAAGACTAAACACGACCATACCTCATATGTTTCACTGAAGTATTCAGACATCACGATGGTGGAGTAATCCAGGCCTTCCCCGCGCTTCAGCAGTGCCACTTCATCGTCCAGGTCCCCGAGCTCCTGCCGAAAGTTAATACCTTGTGCTTGTAGCTCCGCCCTTGCCGATTCCAGTTGTGCAGTAAGCGTGCAAATCTCCATATGAGGGAATCCACCTCTGCTGCAGCACGAGCAAACTCTTTCTTCAGTGGAGGCACCTTTTCGCAACTTGTCAAGCTCCACTCGGTACTGACGAAACTTCTCCTTGGATTTGCACAACTCCTCCTCCAGCTCCTGCACTTTCTCCACCAGCTCACCAACCCTCGGACCCTCGGATTGTGCCCTTAGTAGCTCCTTGGCCTGATCCTCAACATGAATACCCACCTCCCTATGGAACTCTATCACGCCCTGCAAAAAACCAATTAAGCGTCAAAACACAGCAGACACCATCATGCTCAAACCATCAGTCAAGACCAAACAAAATCTCAGTACCTCAACAACCTTCAGATCAATGCCCACCACCTTTTCGAACACAGGCCCTAGCGAAGCATCCGGGAGGGCCACAGACTCAGTCAACAGGCGGCGCACCCTCGACAGAATGACTTCCACATCAGCAGCCCAACCTTGTAATGAAGGAGGAGGAGGAAGCTGGGACCGAGGCCTGTCAACATCCTGTTCTTGGGACTCCTCATACACGCTCTCACTGTTCCTGAACCCCCTCTCGCGGTGCTGATCACAGTTGCCCTCCACAGGAATCACCACTTACTCTTCCCTCCTTTCCTCGTCCCTCTGGGACCCTTTCTTACCCCGGGCGAATGACTGGAGCTCCTCGTGCTCCACGTTCGACCTCTTGTGGGAGGGGGGGACCCTGCGTGCCTTCCAAACGACAGACATTTTCTCTCTGATTGGCCGGCTTCTTCTCTCGGTCGTTCCTTCAGCTTTAATGCTTCTGCCAAGGCCGACCGCGTTGCCTTATTTACTCGCATCTTGTTCGGAAGATTCTCTATCTTGCCGTTCATAAACCTTATGCTACCAGCTGAAATACTCCTACCCGCTCGTTAACTTCCTTCCACGACCTAACCTCTGCAGCGTATGCTTTATCAACCCTCTTCAGCTACGCCTTCGTGAGCTCAATGCGCTTCAAACCTGCAAACCAACAACCAAAATAAGATGTGAGAAAGCCATAATCACCAAGCGATTCAAAGGACAACATGAGGAATGAGAAACTCAGGGTATTCTGAATCTATACCCAAGAAGAACCACCGGCTCCACCACTTAGAAGAGTTATCGGGGGCACCCGTAACCAATGGTGACCAATCCCCCGTCCATTTGGTGGCATAGTAGTACCCAGAATGATAAGGATTGAGGCGATACAAATATTGCCACTCGCGGATGGAGGGGAGACCAAGCCCCTGATCCACAAAAATCAAGAATGTGCCAACCATATGACACCAACTAACAAGAGACAGATTGAAAGGGGAAAGGCCGTACGAATTCAAGATGTTTCAAAAGAAGGGATGCAGGGATAAGATCGACCTTTTTTTCTAAAACGGGGAGATAAAAAGCTACATACCCTAGCAGGGGGCTGAAACACCGCTCTTCCGCCAAAGGGACGTGGAACGCGGGAGGAACCTTAACCACTTGATCGAACACCTCTATCAACTGACCCACCGACACCGTTGATGCAGCATCCCTGGCCTGGTCTCTCATAATCTCCTTCCCTTTTTCCCTTCCTAGACCTACCAGACTAAACGGGTGGCTCACCACCAGATGAAGAAGACATATCAACAATCAGACGCCGAGAAGCAGATTGACTACCACCGCTCTGCTCAATCTTCGGGGAACCCCGACCCAAAAGGAGGGAACCTACCTCCTCCGAGGCAGGCAAATCAGAGGGCAAAGACTCCGAGAATGGCAATGGAGAACTGTTGCCCCTATTCTGCAAATCAGTTGGGGACAACATCGACGAAAAATAAAGCCAAAAACCCTAAATTTTACTAAACACAATTAACCACCCCACAAAGCAAAGGAACACGCACATACACATGAATAACTTAAGATAACGGGGCAAAATTGAAGGCTACTAACCTTACACAGGGAAAACGGGCGCAGATAAAAGTTCGTAACTGCCGAGAAAAATCACCAGAGAGAGATAGAAAAAGCTCGAGTAAAGAATGTGAATCATGTGCTGATTTGACGTTTAGATGCAGGCGACGGTTCGCATTCCGAGCCCTTTTTCGTAACCGCCCCCAACTTCCACGTATTTACAGTTATACCGACACTAGGCGACAAATCCACCTTTCAACTCCCACGCATGATTTTCTGTAATACCCTAGATTTTCATTACTATATAATTTTTTTATTTTATTTAATTATTTCTTGGATAATTATTTGAAGAGAAGTACAATTTTTATTCATGCATGATGATATTAATAAATAATTAAATATTATTTAAATTGGTGACTTTTCATTAGTGATGTTTCAATGTTTATATTATATATATATATATATATATATATATATATATATAATTGTTTTAAGATTTGGTGGAATATTTACCACCACATTTCCCACCAACCCAAGTATACTTTGGGGAAAACTTGAGAATTTTCACTTCATCACAAAAAAAAAAAAAAAAAAAAACTGGTGAGAGAAATAGAGTGACGGAGAATGAATGGATGATTCTTTTTAATTAGTTTCTTTCTTTCAATAATTCCACCAAGAAGAATAGGAGTAAATTTTTTTTTCTCTTTCTTTCTTCACATAAGCTTCCAACTTCCATTTATCCTTTATTTTGTCTGCTGTTGAGTTTGTTTCCCTGTTTCTGAGGAAGATTATATATATATGGGTTGTAGATAAATGTTGGCTTTTTTTTCTTTTGTGAAGGTTTAGAAACTTTAAATCTATGTTATGCAAATATATACAAAGATGTTGAGTTGGATTAAGCCTAAGTGAATGTTTATGTTTTGCTTTTGGGTTTTGAGAGATCTCTTGATTGTTGCAGGAAATAAGAGAGGGGTGTTTTATATTGTTGATTGCAGACTTACTTGCTTACTTTTGCCCTTGAGTTTCTTGGAGATGACTTGGTAGAGTTGCTATTCTGGTTTTTGCCTCTCGACTGTTGGTAGGACAAAAAAACAGAGGCAGGGAAAAAATTGGGGAAAAAAAAGTCTCAGTAGGACAACGAGTAAGCTAGTAGCTTGATGGTAAATGAGTGTGCGAAAATTCGAGTTTTGTGCTACGACAGATATGTTTTGTAAATAAAAACCTATAGCTGGACAACGAGTAAGCTAGTAGCTTGATGGTAAATGAGTGTGCGAAAATCTACCCAGGGTTCGAAACCTGTTATTAGCAGTTTTTTTTTATAATTAAATTTTGAATATTTTGCTACTTTAATCTCTTAATATATTTCTACAATCCAAATTAATAAGGCTTGATTTATAGATTTCAATTATTAGAGCTAGTAGTTTGCTAGAACTTTGATAATCAAGAGTTTGATCCCTTTTAGAGCTAGTAGTTCTTATGTAATACATGCTTCTCATAAATCAGGTATAAGATGGTGGGTTGACTTTGATCTCAGTTTGGATTCAATTTAATCCTAAGTAATGATGTCAACCTATTGCTCTTAAGTGCTATAAATTAGAGATTCACTTTTTTTTTAAAATCGCATTAAGATTTTATTTGTGAAGCTTATTCTCACCTTTTGATTGAGTGGAGGAGTTCTTCTGTTGCATATACTAAATTCATATGAGTACCATGTTCTTAGTAGAATTTTTTTTAGATTATTAAATTGAGCAGGGTAGAATTTCAGTAGTCATAATATAATAAATTTTAATATTTAATTTAGTTCTTTATGTCGATTTAATTGTTGGTTGAAAGTTCTAGCTTGAGCATGTTTTGGCATTTTAACTGTTAGAACATAGTGTAGGTTAGTTGGTTATGTATTTATATTAATTTTGTCATAGGTTGTTGGAGATATATATATTATTATTGTTTCATTCCCAACCTTGACTTGGAAGCCGATAGCATTTAATTAAGTTTTGATTTTATATACCTTTCTAGGAAACTAAATTAGCACTACTATTTCCTTATGGCTATGAAAATGTATTTGTTCTGGACGTAGGGCAACAAGCTTTTGATAGTTTATTATTCTAATTATTTAAATTATATTTCTATTGAAATCTCGTCGGTGGTGTGGATGAATTGCAAGACTCGTCCGCCAGGAAACAAAGTAATTCAAAGCAGGTTTTAGGAAATTAAACCTTTAGCCGAAATATTTCTCATTTTCGAGCCTAACTTGTCGTGTGTATTAGATTACCCAAGAAGAATATCATATAAAGTTTTATACTTTATATAATGCGTCCGATGATCGTTAGCTTATGAACTTTTATGAGAGTTTGAACCTAAGTTTTACTTATTTATTTATTTTTCTCGATTTGACGCTTACGGAAAGAACTCGTTGTGATGAAGCAAATGCGGGGGACGCGCATTAAGAAGATTGCAAGCTCTTGGCAAGAATCTTTTGACTAAGTATAAAGTGGGCTTTCCTATTAAATTATAAAATGTGATTTCGGACTATGAGTCCTATTTGTGAAAATCATGAAAAATATGTTTTGTTTGAATTAAATTGTCATATCTGAAATGATTTCTGTTTTGCATCACCTATCGGTCCTCTAAGCCGGGAAAGCGGCTAGAGAGTTTACGTAAAATCTGAGCCGGGGAATACGACCAGAGCCTTGAGCTTTAATTGTCAAGTTGTTTATGAACGATCGGATCTCGATGACTCTATAAGAGCCGAGATTAGTGCACTTGGTGTCAAAACTGGTGGGAGAAAGGTCCCACTAAATAGGCTGGTCACCGTGATGATAGAAGTAGGCCTGCTTCCTAGTCACACTTATTAAAACAGATAGTGTATGTGTAAATAAAACCGAGCTCGGTATTGCAAAAATAAAATGAGTTTGATAAACATGGTGAGATTCATAAAAGTAAAATCCATGTGTTATCCCTGTATTGTGATATGACAATTTTAAATCTATACATGTATTTGGCAAGTGTCCACTGGGTACAATGTACTCAGCCCTGTATATATTTCTAAATATGCAAGTTAAGCTGGAGACAAGAGTGGCGAAGTGCTAAGCTGTACAAAACTTTTGAACTCTTAAGAGCCGGGGATTATATATCTTCATATATATAATCCGACTAAGCATATTTCGCTGCAAATATTTTGAACTCCTTTAATTCCCAACTTTAGCTTGTAATGTAAATTCTGAAAATCCTGTTTTGTATCGTGCTTAATGCGCCAGACTTGAATGCTTTTGCCAAACCCTTCATTTCAGACAAGATTATCTATCTCTCATGCTTGTCTTTATTGTGATTATTTGCATCTTTCCTACTCCATTTTTGTTCATTGGGCAATTATCATACCTGATGTCACATCTCTGACTTTGGGAATTTCTCGGGGCGTGACAGAGTGGTATCAGAGCCAAGTTATTTGCTCTTAACCAAAAACTTTTTCTTTCTATTTGAGACTAGCATTGTATCGCTAGATCTCCAAGAGACGATCGCTTAGCACTCCACCCCGTCATACTTAACCGAGAGGTGATTACTTTTGTAAAAAAAAAGGAAATTATTTTAACAATTTTTTAATGTTGGAAGCCTCATTACCTATACCACGTTGAGTAGTTGATAAGCCTGATAACACTAATTGTCTATGATTCAAAAATAGTTGTGATATTGAAATATTGATGAGCATGATTGTTGTTTGTTGAAGCAACGTCCATGTGCGACTTCTTTGGATTTGCTTGAAATCTCGCACAAACACACACGACATATGAGATATCTGGCCTGCTTGTAGTAAGATAAAATAGAGATCCCAATAATTCCTCTATAGCTCGTTGGATTTACTGCTTCTCCTTCTTCATCAAGATTGATTTGAGCACTGGGGCTCATAGGAATCCTCAAGGGCTTAGTTTTCTCTGCACAAAACTTATTGATAAAGTCCTTGGTGTACTTATTTGGTTGATGAAGATTCCTCCTTCAGACTGAATAACTTGAAGATCGAGGAAATAAGTCATTTTGCCCATCATGCTCATTTGGAAATTGCTTTGCATCAGCTGGGCAAACTTCTTGCATAACTTCAAGTTTTTGCATCCGAAAATGATGTCATCGACATAGATTTGAACCAACAAAATGTTAGTTCCATCCTTGATTCTGAACAAGGTTGTGTCGATCTTTCCCTTCTGGAAACCATTATTGAGAAGAAACTTAGACAAAGTCTCATACCAAGCTCTGGGTGTCTACTTTTGATAAGTTCATTATTTCACTCACTTATCTATATTATTTTCCACTATTTTATATATTTTTCTTGCATGTATATATATAATTCATGCATGAGTCTATTATATGTGGTTTATGCGGTGTTATGCTTGTCATGGTGCGTTTTTGCAAGGTTTTAGGCTTAAACTCACTGGAAAACCGTTCCGAAAGCAGTGACGTGCAAGAGTAGCATCCCTTAAAGAGCCTTTCTCAGTTTAAAAACTTGGTTTCCTTCTTCGAAGCTTGTGGGCTGTTCAACATAAACTTCTTCTTTGAGCTCCCCATTCAAAAATGCACTCTTTACATCCATCTGAAAAACTTTGAAGCTATAATGTGCGGCATAAGCTAAGAACAATCTGATGGCTTCATGTCTGACAACTGGAGTAAAAGTTTCATCGAAATCGATCCCTTCACACTGAGCATATCCTTTTTGTAGTAGTTATAGGAGGAACTATGTACCTTCATATACTCACTTCCTTGTTAACTTCCGCTGCCAATAAAATTCTTTTGTATATTAAACAAACATCGTGATATAACTAACACTGTTTGCATTGTCATTCGGGGAGCTCGATTCCTCCCCGAGCACACTTATTTTGTCCATGCTTGAGATTATTGATGAATGTTCTTCTTTCACTTCTTCTCACTTCAATTCTTTTATTTTATGAATGTTGTTGTTTGCCAAAGTACAATTGATAAAACAGGGGATATACATTTATATTTTTATACTTCACTAAGTGTACTACTTATTTATTTAACTGTACTTTTTATACGACAATAATAAGTTTTGTCAATTTCATTTGTTTTTTTGAATTAAACAATTTATTTAAATTCTTTTGGTAGATTTAGAATGTTTAGACTCGATTAAACTCAAAATTTGAATTATTCAATAATAAAGCTTGAAATTCATTTTGATAATGTTGGTCCCGGTTTATCAGAGTGTATAACGTTACGCAGCGGAAATATTGAACTTATAAGTCTAACTTGCACTCTGTCCTGCTGGTTGCTCAGCTGGCTGGCTGACTGGCTGGTCAGCTGATAGCTCAACACTTAGAATATTTTAAGCCTAGTTTGCACAGTTATCAGTTTTCAGATATACACCAGCACTTGAGTGCTGGGTTTCAAATACAAAATTTAAATACTGAAAGCAGATAAAGGCAAAGGATTTTTATAGTGGTTCGATCAACTGATCTACGTCCACTCTCCAGTCGACTCACTGGAAATTCACTATAAGAGTAATCCGGTACAAAGTTCCTACGATCTATCTCCAGCTGGTAGATGCCCCGTCTACCAGTCCACTGGATCAACCGCTCCCGGTCCTTGTCCTTCTTCAACTCTCGTCAGATGGATGGAGTGCGAGCACGTCACTTCAACCTCCTCCTCTGACTGGTTGGGTGTTGAGTTCTCCCAAGAACGTAAATCCTCTACGGCAAACTGCCCGTAATAACTCAAGAGCTGGCTGGCTCTAGAGCTGCTATGTTCTTCCTCAGAAAGAGAAAGAACACCAAGTGAGGTCTAAACTTACAAGCAGGAAGCTTGAAGTCTCGTGTTTGAAAGATATCAACACACGGAAAAGCTTTAAAGAAAGCCTCGAAAGATGCTTGCTTGCTTGCAATGAATGTTCGTTCTTTCGGTAGTTGGAGAGTATTGAATGTTCAGGATGCAAGCGTGTAAGCCAGTGTGCAAGCGTGGAAGCGTCGAAGCCTCTTAAATGTTGGTAGCTCCGACCTATTTATAGACGCAGGATCCCATTCAAATTTCTAGCCGTTTGGACACATCCGGAATGGGTCTCTGTCCTCGGATGTACTTCAGACGGCGGCAGGTAGGAATTTCAGGAAAACGCCATACCTGTGTCTGCTTTTTCTGACACAGACCTCTTTGTGTCAGAACGGCATTATCTCGTCAGTACGAGGAATCGCAACTGGTGTCTTGAACTGATAGACTTTAAGGATATCCTTCCTTAAAGTCTTACTTTGTCAGTATATTCCTCAGACGAATCTTCTTTTTGTCTCTAAGACTCTGGGAGAACGAATCTTCAATTCTGCTGGTAACCTCCGACTGGTAGAACATACTGGTGATCTTGTGCTGGCAGTCTCTGCTGGTGACTTAGCGCTTGCACAATCTTAGTCTACCAATTTGTCTGGATGTTAACTCTTGGAATCTCCCATGACTGGTGGCTTCACCGCTGGTGAATAGTGTCAGCCAGAACACGTATTCTGCTGGTAGGATTTGTCAGCCTCCTGCTGGTGAAATCCTTCCAACTGGTGAACAGTAGCCAGTCATTAGCTCTTGACTCCATGTTGATGAACAGTGTCAGCATGGGTCTGTCAGTCGTCTGCTGGTGAGACTTCTCTCAACTGGTAAGCACATCTCATGCTGGTGAACAGTAGCCAGCATGAGTCTTGATCAGCTACGACTTACAACTCAAAAAGACCTAAACAGGACTTTACATTTGAGACTAGAGCTATTCTAGAGACAAACTGACGCTGGTTGGACTTAGGATTTGATGCACCAAAACTATGATCTAGACAACAGAATCACAACATTTCTATGAGTGCTTCTAGTTCTATAATCTAACAAGTAAGCTACTGAGGGAAATGAAACTTAGCCAAATTTCCCAACAGATAACAAATTAGACAAACTTAAATATAACACTATTTAAATCTACTTTGGTATGTTGCACTCTTATATAATTATAAACTCATATATAATTATAAATTCATAATAATTTAAGGGCGTTACTTGGAAAGTAAATAACATTAAGTGGGGTCCATTATGCAATTAAATGAAAATTCTAGCAAATCGTGTAAAGTGTATAGAATCTTCAGATGTTTTATATAAGCAACCAAATATGCCTTTCAGAGATTTTCATTTAATTTTCTAGATTCCATCTAGTCATCTGAATTTCACACATTTTTTTTTTGTTTCATTGTTATAATTCCTTAATATAAACGATCAAATTAACTAATAATGGATACAAAATCAATTATAACGGTAAAATATAAATAGATTTTACTAGAACTAGAATTAAAAAGTAAAACCCCTAAAAAAATAAAACTAATAAAAACTGAAAGTGATCATATTTAGAAACTCAATTATTTATAAGACATGACAGATATTTAAATAAACATATTTAAAATGTCTATATATGTCAAACCGGTCGATTCCATGAGTGGGCGCATCATCATAATACTTTAAAGAAATAATTTTGTTTTTATTTCTTCTAAATAGCCCAACAACTGTAAAGAACGTTTTATACGTGGATCGATAGATTTTTGACAAAAAACGACATCACTTCTCCCTCACAAATTTCATTTTGTAAGAAATATTTTAGTACTAAAATGTATTATTTAAATTAGCAAATATATCACCATATCTAAGTAAATATTATTTAAGGTGGGTAATTACATCATCACTAATAAAGAGCTTTTCATTTTCGAATACATAATTTTTTAAATAAAATTCATAATTTATATATACAAAAAACCCCACTTACATATTCTTGACCAAAAGTTTATGATCGTTATAATAATATTATGTTTTTCAGTTAAAAGCATCACGTTATCGTAATTTCATTTTTTTAAAAATTTAATAACTTTATGTAAATTATGCAAATATAATTATTGGTTCCGGAGTTATCAGAGTAAAAGTTTAGTTACAAAAAACAATTTGAAGTCATGTAGGTATTAGTCAAATTTCAATTATACTCAACCAGTGAAATTAGTAGGTTTGAAATGGTAAGTGAAAGAGCCGATAGCTGAACAGAAAGTAAAGTATAATGATTGATATTCAATTGCCTTTACGTCCACTATTCATTCTCGAAGAACGAAAATCACTTATTTCTTACAAATTACAATGATTGATATTCTCTAATGAGAGTCTTGAAGACTTCAACTCACTCTGATCGCAGGACATTGTAGCTGATTGAGCTTTACTGGATGATTGAGCCGAATTATCACACTTAACGAACCTATACAATCATTTTACAAGATCAACTCTAAGTCAACTCTATACATTCAGCAACTGAGTGACAGTTTCGAACATTCATCAAAATACTATGTTGGTCCCGAGATCAGAATATAACGAATATATGCAACGGAAGATTAAGAACGAGTTCTTGCAATTTACAAACTGGTGGTTGTCGACCAGTTTGGTTATATGAAAAGCTTGTTGTCTGTGAGTATGATTATTAACAAGTTTGGTTATACTCCAACACAAGAATGTGTTGGGTTTTAAATCCTTGCAGTATAAAAATAAAGCACTAAATAATGCAAGAATTAATAGAGGTTCGGACAATCGTCCTACGTCCTCTCTTCAGGCAGTAGCCTGGAAAATACTAGCCTTAGGATTGCAATTTATTATCACAATCTATCGCAAGCTGGTGAATATTCATGTCCACTAGTCCACTTACTCACTCACTCAGGGTCTCATTCTCCTTCGACACTCAGATCGAGAGTGTGGGCACACCACACAACCTCCTCCTCCGGAAGTTGGGAGCTTTTAAATTCTTCCCAGAACTCTCCGAACTTGTGGCAGAAGCATGTGATAGTTACAACTTGGAGATAACTGCAACTGTTGTGATCTTTCTTGAAAAAAAGAGCACCAAGAGAAAAACTCAAGTTGAGAAGCTTAGAGTCTCGTGTTCGGAGATTGAACACGGTAAGCTATTGAGAACAACCTCGAACAAGAAAGAAGAATTTTGGGAGTCTTTGTTCAAAGATAACGATTACGATATGATCAGTTTGCTTAGATGCTACTTTGTTCTTCTTCATTCAACTCGTAAGTCATATATCATAATTTGTAACGCGTAACCCTTCATCTGAGATTACTTTGTCTATATACAGACAAAGCTGGGTCTCGTGTTTGGATATTAAATGCGGTAAGCTGTTGAGAATAGCCTCGAATAGGAAAGAAGAACTTTGGGAGTCTTTGTTCGGAGATGACGGTTACAATATGATCAGTTTGCTAAGACTCTACTTCGTTCTTCGTCATTCAACTCGTAAGTCGTAGTTCATAATTCGTAATGCGTAACCCTTTCTCTGAGATTACTTTGTCTATATATAGACAAATCAGGGACATGTTTGGGGAATGAGCCATTTAGAGACAATCAAAATTTTGAACTATCCATTGGGTCTCTGATTGGATGGTGACATGTTGTCTTTTCTGCTCTGCCGCACCTGATCCGTCATTTTTTGACACAGAATGTCGACATCCTGCTGCGTGTCAGAATGGCTCGCCAGTATGAGGAATACTAAACTGTACATTTGAACTTCAGACTTTAAGGAATCTCCTTTTCCTTAAGTCTGGCTATTGTGATTCCTCAGACATGTCTTTGTCTCTACTTGTGAGAAGAAACCTGACTTGATAAACTGGTGATTGTCCCAGCTGGTAAAATTAGCCAGTTTATCTTAATGGTCTGCATCAAGCTAAAGTGGTCGTTAGTAGAGGTGGAAATAGGCCAGGCCAGACCAGACTTTGGCTTAGAAAGCCTGGCCCTGCAATTATTTTAATAGGCTCAAGCCTGGCCTATTATCTGTGAAAGGCCATTAAATATGCATGAGCCTGGCCTTTATAGTGAAATAGGCCGGGCTTTCGGCCTATTAAAAGCCTACTTAAGCTTATGTAGTGTAAAATTTTTATTTTTCAATTTAAATAAATAAATTAATAAAAATAGCATATATCTAACAATAATTATAAAATCAAAATTAACTAAAAATACTAAAAAAACCTTAACAAATAGCAAATAATAATCAAAATCCAGATGACAAACCTGAAAAGCATTACAAAATACTAACAATGAAAAACCAAGATTCAAATCACCCAAATCCAAAGTACACATGTGAAATGACATAAATTCTCAAGTCAAGGCAAAATACATAAACCAATCTTCAACTCATCTGTGACTCTAGTTCAAATTCCTTAAAAAAATACATATAGATTAGACACAATCTTAAAACTCGATAAACTATTATTGATCTTGACAGTTGATAAAGTGCTCATACCTCATTATCGATCAAGGCACCTATAATTTATGCCTTTTAAAACTCTTGTTGATTAAGCATATCAACACTAATGAGCTGAACACTCAATTTATTGGAGACTCTTTCACTCGAGATCTACAAATCAATCAAACAAAACACAAACATCTGTTAGAGTAATTTTTGTGTCATATACCGGTAAGTCATAGTCATAGAGATGAGATAAAGGATGCTACTTCTGTATTAAATTAGTTGGAAGATGATACAAAAATATAACATTACAGATTCTCTCATTTTTTTTATCATAAATTGATACTAGTATAGTAGGCAAAAAAAAAAAAACATAAAAAAAAACTAATAAGCACTACTTGTGGCCAAAGAATTTGACATAGATGCGAGAGTAGGTTTCCATAATCAAATGTAAATAAAAAAGTACTATATTTAGAGAGCCACCTCTAGTTTTTCAATATTATCATCAGCTGTCAAATTCAAAAGCCCAAGCCTAGCCTCCTTAGTATATAGGCCAGGCTAGGCCCCAAGCAGGCCATGATGAAGGCCCCTGTCGGCCAGCCTGGCCTATATCCACCCCTAGTCGTCATTTTGCCAGTTCGTCGCTTGAGTCTTTGTTTATTTTTATCTTCACAATGACCAAAGTGATGGCTTCGATCACAAGCCCAGTTTGTCTTGATCAACTTTTATAACTAGATAAATATCCTAAGTGGATATTACAAGTTTGTACGAGTATGATAATATAGAGACACTTCCTAAGATGATTTCTATACATGTTTGACACATCAAAACATAAAATGTAAGATAATTTTTATCCTAAATTCTCAACACACTATAATTCCCAACAATCTCATCCTTTTATATGATGTCTTGACCGTAGGAAGAAGAAAATGGAGAATACATTTATCTATTGGTGAGATCCAAATTGAAACTTCCCCTTAACATATTCTTCCCCCTAAAAATGATGTATCACTTGTATATTTTATTAGACAGTATCATTAAGCACGTGTATTTATTTGTATTTTTGGTAAATATTGTGTAGGTAGTAATCTTCCTTGTAATTAGGCTGTAGTCTTGCTTTTACCTAAAATAGTCGATCAGGAATCCCTATGTAATCTTAGTTTTTGATAGAGAAAAGAACAACTTGAATGTTCACACAAATCTCGTTTTCTTTCATGGTACCAGAGCCATGACAGAAAATAAAAAGCAAAATCCGGCGTATGTCCTGACTAGCAGTGATGGTCCCGGATATATCATCACGCTTGTTCAACTGAAAGATAACAATTACGACGAATGGGCGAGGGCTGTGAAGAACGCGCTTCGCGCGAAGAACAAATTGGGCTTCATCGATGGAACTCTGAAGCAACCTAAAGAAGGAGATGAATTGCCGAGCATTAACGATTGGTTCCAAGTGAATGCGATGATTGCTGCTTGGATCGTTAATACTGTGGAATCGAGTCTTCGCTCGACGATCTCTCATGACGGAATCGCAAAAAATCTGTGGGATGATATGAAGGCGAGATTTGCACAAACAAATGGACCCCGAATTCAGCAAATCAAGACTATCTTGCGGGACTGAAGCAACGTGGTATGTCGATTGTTTCATATTTTGGCCGAATGAAACAACTATGGGATGATCTGGCGGATTATGATCAAAACCCAGTGTGTTCATGTAATGGTTGCACGTGTAACTTGAATGTGCAATATGACAAGAAGCGCGAGGATGAGAAGGTGCATCAATTTTTGATGGGTCTTGATGAAGATTATCGTATGATCCGGTCTAGTATTTTGGCGTATGAACCACTACCAAATGTGAATCGTGTTTACTCTCAAATTTGTCAAGAAGAGAGACTGAATTCTGTTACAAGAACAACGGAAGAAGTTGCTGGTTTCTCAGTTCAGATTGGGTCTGGCAGTCGACGGAGCGGAATAACAACGGAGAAAACAGAAGTTTTTTGCTCGTTCTGTAAGCGGAGTGGACATGATGTTGATACCTGTTTTCAGATAAATGGGTACCCTGAATGGTGGGGAGAACGCTCAAAAGGCGGTGGTGGTCGTGGTGGCCGATCTAGGGGAGGCCGAGCTCGTGGTGGAGCAGCAGTGGTAGGTCGGGGACGAGGTAGTAATCAGACTCCACGCGCAAATGCTGTGGCAGCAACCCCAGTACAATTATCGACTACCGGCGCTAGCTCCTCAATTACTGGAAGTGTCACTGATGATCACGGGGCTTCTTCAATTAATCCTGAATTATGGGAAGCTCTCACCACTTTCGTTCGAGATTACAAACCATCTTCCGAACGATTGACTGGTAATCATATTATTTCTTGGATTATTGATTCTGGTGCTTCGCGCCACATGACTGGAATTTTGCATTGTGTTAAATTTTTGAAAAATGTCATTAATCGATTTGTGACTTTACCGGATGGTAAGATGGCTACTGTGAGTCATGAAGGGAAGACTGACTTTGGGAAGAATTTGGCATCTGATAATGTGTTGTGTGTTCCACATCTGGATTGTAGCCTGATATCGGTCTCTCAATTGGTAGATGAAACTGGATATGATGTGTTATTTACTAAAAGTCTAGCTAAAGATAATGTTCCGTTGGAATTGTGGCACAGACGTCTCGGGCACCCGTCTTCAAAAGTCATAGGGGCTTTGTTTTCTGATAATAAAAGTGATTCTAGTTTTTCGAATAAAATGTGCAATGCTTGTATGCAAGCGAAACAAACAAAGAATATTTTTTCTGATAGTTCGAATAAAGCTGCTGGCAACTTTGATTTATTACATTGTGACTTATGGGGACCTTATCGTGTTCTTTCAACTTGTGGTGCTTCTTATTTCCTGACTGTTGTTGATGATTGTTCCCGTTGTGTTTGGGTTTTTCTGTTAACATCCAAATCTGAAGTGAGCTCTACATTGAAAAAAGCTTTTTGCCCTGATAAATCGTCAGTTTCTTGCTACTGTTAAAGTTGTTCGGTCTGACAATGGAACCGAATTTCTTTGTCTGAAAGAATATTTTGCAGAGAATGGGATTATACACCAGACATCATGTGTTGACACTCCACAACAGAATGGCCGTGTGGAGCGTAAACATAGGCATATTTTGAATGTCGCTCGAGCTCTTCGTTTTCAGGCTCAACTTCCTATCGAGTTCTGGGGTGAGTGTGTTCTTGCAGCCGGGTATTTGATAAATCGAACACCCAGTCGTGTTTTACATGGTAAATCCCCCTATGAGTGTTTATTTGGGATTCGCCCTGACTATTCCCATTTGAGTGTGTTTGGGTGTTTGTGTTACGCACGCAATTTGAACCGGAGCAAAGACAAGTTTGCTAGTAGGGGACGGCGTTGCATTTTTCTTGGCTATCCTTATGGTAAAAAAGGATGGCGGGTGTATGATCTTGAAGCTAAGGTGTTTCTAGTGTCGCGGGATGTCCAGTTTTCTGAAACGGAATTCCCCTATGTCTCTCTTATCTCCTTACCTTTTTCGAATGAGTCTAATTCTTCCCCTGCAGACTCGTTGCCACCACATGAGACACCTGTTGCAGCCGATGAAGATGTTTTGCCACCCATTCCTCCTTCGGCTATATCACATTCAACTTCGCCGGCGAATCCCCCACTTTCATCGGAGCCTGAGACCGATGTTTCTTCTCCCGATGATGTGACTCTTCGTAGAGGACATCGAGTTCGTCGTCCATCAACTCGGCTACAAAATTATGTTGTTGGTATGGTTTCTGGCCCTACATCTTGTTTGGATTTTTCAGCTGAATCTACCTATCCTTTGTCTGCTTGCCTAAGTTATGATCGGTTTTCTACTCAACATCGCGCTTATTTAGCTACCATTTCTGATCACCGTGAGCCTAACTCTTATAAAGAAGCCGCAAAGAGCATACATTGGCGCACAGCTATGAGCGAAGAACTTCAAGCTCTTGAAAATAATGGGACATGGTCTGTTGAACCACTTCCTCCAGACAAAGTAGCGATTGGTTGCAAATGGGTTTTTAAGGTGAAGTACAACTCTGATGGCTCGATTGAACGGTATAAAGCCAGGCTTGTAGTTCTTGGAAATCGTCAGGTGGAAGGCATTGATTATAATGAGACATTTGCCCCGGTCGCAAAGATGGTCACAGTTCGTCTCTTTATTTCCGTAGTAATTGCAAAAGGTTGGGAATTGCACCAAATGGACGTTCACAACGCATTCTTGCATGGTGATTTACATGAAGAGGTGTTCATGCGACTTCCCCCGGATTTTCATTCTTCGCGGCCTGGCCTGGTGTGTCGGCTACGCAAATCATTGTATGGTTTGCGTCAGGCGCCTAGATGTTGGTTTGCCAAACTCTCAGGTGCGATGAAACATTATGGTTTTGTCCAATCTTTGGCTGATTACTCATTGTTCACGTATACTCATGGGTCTTCAATATTATGTGTTTTGGTCTACGTTGACGACTTGGTGATTGGTGGTAATGACTCTAACTTACTTCAAAAATTTAAGACTTATTTAAGTTCTTGCTTTCACATGAAAGATCTCGGTTCTCTCAAGTACTTTCTTGGGATTGAAGTTGCCCGACATAAGGATGGTTTGTTTTTATGTCAGAGGAAGTATACACTTGACATTGTCAGTGAGGCGGGCCTATTAGGTTGTCGCCCGTCTCGATTTCCTATGGAACCAAATCACAAGTTGGCTCTTCTTCAGGATGATTTCATGGCTGATCCGTCGTGTTATCGGCGCTTGGTGGGACGTCTTATCTATTTGACTTTGACTCGGCCTGAGTTGTCTTATAGTGTGCACACTCTTGCTCAGTTCATGCAGTCTCCTCGTACTACTCATTGGGATGCCGCTTTGAGGGTTGTTCGTTATCTCAAAGGTCATCCGGGTCAAGGTATTTTACTACGCTCTGATTGTGATTTGCGCCTACATGCTTATTGTGATTCTGATTGGGCCTCTTGTCCGGTCACTCAACGTTCACTGACTGGATATTTTGTGATGCTGGGTTCTTCTCCTATTTCTTGGAAAACTAAGAAACAACAGGTTGTCTCTCGTTCTTCAGCAGAGGCAGAATATCGCTCAATGGCCATGACTGTTTGTGAATTAAAATGGTTGCGCGTCTTGCTTCGCAGTTTGGGTGTCATTCATTCATCTCCAATGCGTCTTTATTGCAATAGCCAATCTGCTCTTCATATTGCTGCCAACCCAGTTTTTCACGAACGCACGAAACACATAGAAATCGATTGTCATTTCGTGCGTGATGAGCTGCAGAAAGGTGTCATCACTACTCATTTTGTTCGATCTGCAGCTCAGCTTGCTGATCTATTCACCAAAGCTCTTGGTGGTTCGGTTTTTGACTCTCTTTTATCCAAGTTGGGCGTTTGTGATCTTCACGCTCCGACTTGAGGGGGGGTATTAGACAGTATCATTAAGCACGTGTATTTATTTGTATTTTTGGTAAATATTGTGTAGGTAGTAATCTTCCTTGTAATTAGGCTGTAGTCTTGCTTTTACCTAAAATAGTCGATCAGGAATCCCTATGTAATCTTAGTTTTTGACAGAGAAAAGAACAACTTGAATGTTCACACAAATCTCGTTTTCTTTCATATTTCATTAATGTTTTCTTTTCAATTTGCAACAAGGACAATTCTGTGAAGTTGGAGCTGAGAAGTTTTTTAGACAAAGAAAGATAGTCATTCAAAAGAGTAAAGTAGTCAATTTTCATTATATCGACTGATATTACATTTTAAAAATATTTTTCACAACTAATTATCATACTCTCTAATCTAGCTAGCACTCGACAACTAACTGATTGACTCTCTTTTCAGCTCCTTTTCTTCAACTATTTTCCTCCGTAATTGGTCTACTTCTTCTTCTCATCTAGTCTCCTATCCCATTGGTGCCTCCATTTTTATGGTAGACAACTATAGAAGGACTCGAGTCCTCTCTACTAATCACAATTTCGATTTCCTCATCATCATTTTTTACTTATGCCTCAACTTGAAAATAAGATAATGCTAAGAATGCATCTGTTGTGCGTCCAGAAAAAGACTATGGCCGGTTGAACCTACCTACAACTTATTAGTTGGGTGCAATATGATGGCTTATCAGTCATTAGTTCTACACTTCTTCAGTGGATTTCCTTCGCTTGCCTCCTCTTGTAGTAAACCAAGATGCATTTTCACTATGGCTCTTTCCCACCTTCGGAATTAGAACACCAACTCCCACTGCAACAGCAGACCGATGATATCGATGAATGCTGAGGTTGATGTCTGTGCTCGTTACTACCTTAAAGGAACTGAGTACTATAATGCCAAGTCTTAACTCCGTGTTGATGAAGGGGATGGCTTTATCAGTCTTCAATAGCAAATTGTCGGATATTTCTTCAAAAACTCTCGCAATGCATTTTTGAGACTTTTGTTGATTCTTTTGAGAGCTAAGACTTGCTTCTTTTAAAAATGTTATTCCATAAGTCTTGATCTGTCAATGGTGACTAGGGGTGATCATGAACCGATAAGAATGAAGCTCGAGCTAGACAGAAAGATTGGAGCTCGAACTCGATCAAATTTGAGTTTGTATTTGTAGCTCAAGCTGGACTCGAGCTCGAAGTTTTTAGACAAACACCTCTATTTAATAATAGTGCGTATTAAACAAACAAATTTACATAATATTCATATATATATTTTGATAGAAATAAGAATAAATCTAAATGAGATGAAACCATTAAACTTACTAGCAAATGAATAAGTCTGAATCAAATCTGAATGAACTAAGAATATTGACAAATATATAAACACGAATTAAATCTGAATAACTAAAAAACAACAAATATAATAACACACAATATTTGGCCAAACGAGTGAACCCAAACCATTCAAATCAAACTATTAATATCATATAAATGTTATTTATAATATAATCCAAAATAAATAATCTAACTTTGGGTGACGACGAAAAGGAACTCGTAAATAAGAATAGTTCAAAAATTTGATTCAAAATTCTAAACTGCATACAAGACGAATAAATCATAAATTATAAATGATAACAATAATAAATCAACTATATGAAGAAATTAAAAGGGAACTCATAATAGATGAATAAATCATAATCACCAAATTTATTCTACTAAGAATTTGAACAAGGAACATTAACTATGAACTCACATTAGACAAATAAATCTTAAATGATATTTGTAATCATGCAACTCCTCTATATTAGAGCACTAACAACGAGCTCAATTGAATAAAATTGTAGTATACATACATTTTGTGATCTAAACTGCACAACAACAATAGCAACAAAAGCAGATTAAAGTAAAAAAAAATGAAACATTATTACAATAATTTCATTACCTCGAGGATTCAGGACTGCTCAAGTTAGAGGCAACATAACCTTTATTGACTTAATCTCACTTTGCAAAAGAAAAAAATAAAAGGAAATTAACTTTAATTTTGTACTAAAATCGAAACATATAAGAACATATACAAACTAGTTTATTTTTTTTTCTTCAAACCATGAAGACTACGACAATCACCACCTCAAATTAATACTTGAATTGTATCAACAACCACTTACGTATGATATGTATCAATAACACGCCTCCTAGCACTGAAAGAGCTTTCAAAGCTACATTGGATGTAAAAACAACTAGTATATTGTGAGTCATCTTGGGTGAAATATGATAATTTAATTGGTTCACTCTCCACCACTCTAAAACATCAAATGGTGTCAAACTCTCATCACATATATATCATCCTTCCTCTAAATAAATATCTAATTCTGACTTTTGTGGTTCAATAGTTTCAACTGATTTCACAAATTGAGAAAACTTAGACCAACAAGAACATTTATTTATTGGTGTGGTGACATCCAAATTGAAACTTCCCCCTAACATGTTCTCCCCCCTAAAAACGATGTATCATTTGGATATTTCATTGAATAATGATCTACTTTCCATTTTCAACAAGGAAAATTCTAAGGAGATGTAACTGACAGTTTATAACATTCGACTGTGCACTCCTAGCTTAGTTACGAAACATTGGAGAAGTTTTTGAGACAAAGAGAGATTGTCATTCAAAGAGTAAAGTAGTCAATTTTGATTAATATCTACTAATATTACATTTAAAAATATTTTCAAAACTAACTATCCTACTTTCTAATCTAGTTAGTGAAGGGATTTGTGAACTGTGTCACTTAATCTGTTAGCCGAGTTCGTTAACTGGAATATTAAAAATAAATTGCTATGCCTATGATTAATCCTAGCATGCTCCTATTGATTATGCATAAAGGGGGTTTTTGCGGAATACCTGGATTGTAGAAACCTGAAGAACGAGTGCGTAGAGATTTGATCCTCGATCCTTTTTCCCGCGCACCAAGATTTATTCCTAACAGATTGAGAAATTAAATCTTTGAAAATTAAATAATAATTTTTGAAAACAAAGAGGGAGAGAAGAAAGAACACGATCCTCCTGATCTGATCTTCTGATCTATATCCCAACTCCAATCCGAATATCTGGTGAAGATTCCCTTCGGATTCCTTGCCCGGTTGAGAAGCATAATTTTATCCTCGTTCTCAGATCTAGTCGATCACACACATCTCCCAAATCCTGGTTTGCTGTGTTGCAACTTATGATCTTGTGATGTATTTTGATTTGAGAACCTGATGCCTATTTATAGGAAAATACTGGACTTCTATTGAGCCTAAGTTTTCATGGGCCAGACCCTGAGACCAGGGACCAGAATGCAAATAGAAAATAAGGCCTATCAATTAATTAATTCACATATTCAACCCATAATATAATTAATTAATTAATTAATATTGATTCATTTCACCAGAGAATCAATACTATCCTACCTATTTACTACCACGTTTTGAGGTACGGGTTGCATGGGCTTGGTATATCCCCACATTTAAGGTTACAGACATTCGTTAATTAATTTAAGCTCTGACAAGCCATTTAATTAATTAACATCTTATATTCCTAAGTCGGGCCTCAAACCTTTTCACTTATGCTTGAACTTAATCAGCCTGCAGGACTTTAGCATAACGAACCTTTTGAGCTGCTCAGGAAATGTCACCGTCCTATACTGTATGTGGTTACCTAGTTCCTGTACCAGACAGTCATACACAAACTGCTATCACCCAAGATACAGATATACAAGCTCAACTAGAGCCTTTCACTGCAACTCAAAGTGATACACAATCTATGTGTACTTCTGTACCTTCATATAGGTTTAGGATCTCATCAAGCCATAGAGATCTAGATTCTTTTAATGTCAGATAAAAGAATCGATCTCAACTTAGGTCCTTATCAATGCGTGCCCCAAACCAGCATACCAAGCCATCCAAGATAAGATGCTTATGACTGCGTATGCTGCAGCCTACACCGATAATATATCCTGCAACTGTCTCAGCTATGATAACCATTTATATCTCGCTAGGTCATACGATCCATACGATCTTCCGTGATCTACTACACACCATATGATCTCCCTATCGATGAGATAAGAGGATAATAGCGTTTGCGACACATGTTTGTTAGTTCAGACAGGAGATGAACATACAACATTTATGATTCCCAGTATATTACCCAATCGACCTTGTACACAATATACCAATCATAATGCTTTCAGTATATAAATCCATCAATCTCCCACTTATACTCAAAGCATTATACAGGTGCTTTCCAGAGTATAACGCGTCTAAACTAATCTAGCTATTACATCAATCTTTCTACGTGGATGGCTTTGCCCTCAACACAAGGTTACGTACTTGCATCTTGTAGACCTTCTGAGGCAGAGCTTTTGTGAATGGATCCACTAGATTATCTTTTGTATCAATCTTCTCTACCAGCACATCACCCATTGCTACAATTTCTCGTATAATATGGTACTTCCTCTCAATGTGTTTTGTTACTCATTGAGTTCGTGGTTCCTTTAAATTAGCCACAGCTCCCGAATTATCATAATATACCGTGATAGTCTTGGGAACTTAGGAATCACGTCCAACTCCAGAAGGAAGTTTCAAAACCGTACTGCTTCTTTCAAAGCTTCAGAAGCTGCCAAATATTCTGCTTCCATGGTGGAGTTAGCAATGCTCTTTTGCTTTTTTTGGTCCTGATATATCAGAGTCGTCATGCTTAAACAAGAACACGAAATGCAGCGGAAAGATTAATCGTCACTTACACTTATGTTTTCCTTTGAAGATTATTTAAACTCAGGTATAGATTAAGGTTTCTTCACAGTTATACACTAGCAATATGATTGCTAGGTTTAAAGTCTCGTGCGTAATAAAGCAGTAAAGAAACACGATGTTTATAGTGGTTCGATCCAAATAGATCTACGTCCACTTCTTAGCCGAAACGCTAAGAATTCACTAAGTAAGTATACAGAGTACAAGGATTCGCCTTGGACGTTAAGTAGGCAGTGAACTTTCGCCTGACTACTTGACAGCTATCCTCCGATATTCTGAACTTCTCAGGTGTAGGTCTGGCTGAGTCAAGGGCACACCTTCGTAAAACTTGCCTTTCCTACTTTGGAAGTTTTATAGTTACTTCTTAACTTTTCTTCAGATGCGGCTAAACGCCCGTCTTAGTCTAGGCCTTTTCAGGTGTTCGACTGTTGGATTCTTTCAGTAAAGAAAGGTATCCCAATGATTGAAGAATCTTGACCGCAATCAAGAATATCTTCAATGGAGTGTCAGTAATTCAATGGGGACACTCTGGTAGTTGAAAGGCTTTGAATATGTTTCGAATATTTGCTTTTCAACTGTCTGCTCTTGTGCTTTTCGCTTTTGTCTTAGGAATCTCTTGAAAGTGAGTTAGAGTATTGAATGAGCAGCGCTTCTCACTCTTCCGGACTTGTCTTTTTATACTTGAAGATTTGAACTTTGAATCTTTGTATCCGTTAGACACAACGGTCTCTTTGTCCGAGAGTGGCTCGTTTAACAGCTTGCTTTTTGGCTTCGTACAGTACTTTTTGATCTGCTTCTGAAAAGTCCTGTCCTTGCGTGTACGGTTGTCAGAACGTTGGTGTAGCGATCGTTGTTAGCTGTCTTTCTTTGTTAAGCTCCTTTGGAACGATCTGCTAGGCTTTCATTTGCAATCTGCTAGATAGATATTGGACTGCTGAGTTCTCAGCAGTTGCTCTTTTTATTCCTGATTCCTTCGACTTCGGATTGTTAATCCTTTAGCAATCTGCTATGTGCTAGCGAATACTGACTTTTCAGCATTCTGCTATCTCTTTGTCTTCTAGCAGTTAGTCTTCTCTAGCAATATACTTCGGAAGAGCAGAGAGAACTCCTAGCAAACTAGTCTATTACAACTCAATGCTTGACCTATACAGGACATTACAAGATATGCTAGACTATACTAGAATTCAGCATTTGATCGACCAATCTAGTAAGGTTTGATGCAACAAAACCTTTTACAATGTGATCCTAAGGGAGATTCAGGAATAATTTCCCAACAGCTTTGCACTCCTTCATGATATGGCCCCACCTCCCAATGTAAACACATAGCCAGAGGTGGACTTCTTTTCGTCTCGGTCTGCCTGGAAATCTGAATTCGTATAACCCACAGGGCACAACTCCTCACACTGATAGACAAGAAAATAGTCTCTAGTCTTTTTCAAGTATTTGAGTATGTGCTTTACTGCGGTCCAATGCGCTTGTCCAGGGTTATACTGATATCTTGCTACCATGCCTACAACAAAGCAGATATTTGGCCTCGTACATAACATTGCATACATGAGACTCCCCACGACCGATGCATACGGCCCGTTGCTCATCTCATCTTTCTCCTTTCGTGTCACCGGACACTAATCCTTTTGGAAAGATGTACGCCGTGTCTGAAGGGTAACAGAATTTTCTTGGCAGTTTGCATGCTGAAACGGGCAATCACAGTATCCACATATGACGCTTGAGGCAAGGCTAGCATCCTTTTCTTGCGCTCCCGCAATACTTTTACCCCTAGGATGTATCCTGCCTCCCCAAGATCCTTTATATGAAGCTGTTGGGATAACCACCCCTTTATGCCCGACAATACTTCCACGTTGTCTCCAATTAGGAGAATATCATCTACATAAAGTGCAAGGAACACCACGCTTCCGCTGACACATAGATGGTACACGCAACTCTTGTTTGAACATTGTGGAAACCCATAGGATGTAATCACTTCATCAAAACGTAGATTCCATGACCGTGAAGCTTGCTTAAGTCCATACAGCAACTTCTTGAGCTTCCAGACCAAATGTTCTTCGCCCTTCTGCACATAACCTTCTGGCTGTTGCATGTAGATGTCCCGACCTTCTTCAAGGTACCCGTTTAGAAAAACAGTTTTGGACAACCATCTGCCAGATCTCTAGGTCCATATGTGCTGCTATGGCTAAGAGTGTACGAATAAACTTAAGCATGGCTACTGGTGAGAAGGTCTCGTCATTGTCTACACCTTCTTTTTGACTATAACCCTTCGCCACCAGCCTTGCTTTGAAAGCTGTAATTTCACCATTCGCTCCTTTCTTTCTTTTGTATACCCATTTGCACCCTATGGCTCAAAGCCATCTGGCAAATCTGTTTTCTGTTATACATCCATAGTTGTAATGGATTCTATTTCCGAATCCATGGCGATCAGCCATTTGTCTGCATCTTTATTAGATACTGCCTCATCGTACGTCCAAGGGTTGGTATCATCTAGTCCGCTTTTCGGGATCAAGTCAGAAGACTCTCCCACGAACATGTACCTTTCTGGTTAGTGGACAACCCTCCCACTGTGACGAGGCATCTGAGCCGTGTTAGTAGTTGGCACAGTACTCGTTGGTCCCATACCTTGCATTGATGGCAGTGTTGGTATTCCCTCACCTATCACAGGTGGGTTTACCAATACACTGGGCTTTCCTGATGGAATCGCTTTATTATCCCCAAGCTCGTGGAAGATAATCTCACTCTTATATTTGTAGTATCTTACATATTCGTCCTCCAAGAATCTTACGTTGATACTGACAACCACTTTCTGATTCTCAGGACAATAAAAGTAACCACCTTTCGTTTGCCTTGGGATATCCTACAAACAACATCAACTTGCACCTACTTTCTAACTTTTCAGGTTCCTTTGTTAGCACGTATGCTGGACAACCTGAAACCCTCATTCTGGTTAAACTTGGCTTTCGCCCATACCTGAGTTCCATAGGCATTTTAGAAACTGATTTAGAAGGTACCAGGTTAAGCAAATAGGCCGCTGTCTCCAAGGCATATCCCCAAAACAAATTTGGCAAGCTTGCATAACTCATCATTCACCTGACCATTTCCAAAAGAGTCCTATTTCTCCTTTCCGCTACACTATTTTGTTGAGGGGTTCTTGGTGCAGTCCACTGGGATGTAATTCCGTTGTCTGACAGGTACTGCAAGAACTCATTAATGAGGTATTCCCCACCACGATCTGATCGTAGTGTCTTGATAGTCTTACCCAACTTTTTTTCTACCTCAGTCCTGAACTCTTTGAATTTCTCAAAGCTTTCAGACTTGTAGTGAATCAAATAGACTTATCCAAATCTTGAATAATCGTCAATAAATGTGACGAAGTACTCATAACCTCCATGAGCTTGCATGGACATTGGTCCACATAAGTCAGAGTGGATCAATTCTAACAAATCCTCTACTCGAGACTGACTTGCCTTAAAAGGCTTGGTCGTCAGCTTTCCCTCTATACAGGATTCTCATATTTGATGCGGTACCACTTGAAAAGATTCCAAGAGCCCATCGCATGCTAATCTTTTAATCCTCTTTAGATTGATGTGGCCTAGTCATAAGTGCCAGAGATATGTTTGATCCTTATCGGAAGAAAACATTCTCTGTAAATGATTATTATTATTGGATGAGTTTGCAACATTCACAGAAGATTTATGCATACAATCAATCATATAGAGAGAGTCAATCAGTTTTTCATGACAGATAACACCGTTATTCCCAATGATAGAAACTCCACTATAAAAAATAACTAAAAATCCATCACTAAATAACTTGGAAACTGAAATTAAGTTCCGCCGAAAAACCGGCACATATAAAACATTTCTCAAAATCAAAATATTGTTTTCAAAGCATAAAGTAAAATCTCCAATGACTACTGTTGAGACTCGCTCTCCGCTGCCCATTGAGATAGTAATCTCGTCATGCATCAGCTGCCTTGTCAGCCTGAACCCCTGCAAAGTATAACAAACATGATCAGTAGCTCCATTGTCCACTATCCAAGAATAGGTAGAAACTGATGCTAAACATGTTTCCGTTATAAATGCACATGACACACCTTGTCCATTGTTCCTGACTTGACAATCTTTCTTCCAGTGACCAGCCTTGCCACATTTGAAACAGTTGTCCTTTTTCGTAGGCACGCCCGGTGTCCTTTTTGACTTCTTCACAGAAGTTGTACCTTTGGCTTTCTTCTTAAACATTCTTTTGCGCCTCTTTCCAACCAACGCAACATGACGGTTTCCTGAAGTATCCAAATTAACCTTTTTTGGAAGCATCACTGACTCCGCTGCCATCAAGTCATTGAGTAACTCATTAAGAGTATATTCTTTCTTGTTCATGACAGCATTCAGTCTAAAGTTCTCAAAAGATAAAGTTCTCAAAAGACTTTGGCAGAGAGTTGAGAATGATATCAACCTGCGCTTTTGCATCGATACCATCTCCGTGCAGCGTGAGTTCATCCATGAGATAAGTCATGCCGACGACGTGCTCTCTGACCGAGCTACTATCAGACATCTTCCTTCCCACGATTTCCCTCATGAGATTGAATCTGAAAGCTCGGTCCGACTCACCATAGGTCGCTGTGAGGTTGTCCATAATGTCACTTGAATTATCCTATGAAAGATGTTGTTGTGCAAGTACTTTGGACATTGTAGTCATCATATAGCATTTCACTATATTGTTTAACTTGAGCCACTTGTTATAGTAGCTCCTTTCCTTATCAGTCGATGCATTAGTGGGAGCTGCCGGACAATGCTTATCAAGGATGAACTTGTGTTCCTCTGCAACAATGATGTAATCCAAGTTGCGTTTCCATTCTTGAAAATTGGGACGGTTAATTGGTTTTGTGCTAAGATATTGATCACATTTGGTAAAGACATATCTGAAAACAATAAATTAAAGCAGAAATTAAAACATAGTCGCAAACAATTGAAACAATTAAATATTGAAACCTTATGATAAAACAATATTAATGTTTCCTCCAATTTGCCTAAGTATTACGATTCCAAGCCACACATGTGGACGTTTACAACAAAATACTTAACCAGACTGCATCTTTCAATTTCAGTCCTTTAATTCCAATCCATGCCAGAGTTCCTTAGACAAATGGAATTAATAATTGGAGACTAACTTAAGACCATATTATCCTACTGAGCAGGGACATCACAAATGAGTTATACTCTGGACAATATCTAAGCTAGCATTCCCACCAAATCCAACCTTCCCATATAAGGATCTATTAGAACCACACCTGATCTCTTATAGAAGGTTGTCTCATTTAATTCATCCCTAGAGAACTTATGAAAACTCCATACGCAAGCTACACATGTAGACGTTTACACATGAGCTCCCACTTCTCATATGAATTAAATGTTTGTTTTAAGAAATCCTATCTATTAGAACTTATGAATAATAAATTAAGCAAGCTACACATGTAGACGTTTACCTAATAAATCACCCACTTCCAATAAAGGATCGCTTTGTGGAAGTCTCACTAAATAATAAGCTTAGTAATTTTATCTCATAAGGTTTAATTGCACAGATTATTTTATGTAGCCATAATTATAACATTGCTAAAATTCTATCATGCCATGCATGAACCCCGAATTTATTGTTATAATTAATTACATAAAATAAATCACATAAGCATGCTTTTAAAGCTGTAAATAAAAGCATTAAACGTGCTCCTATTATCTACAACATGCTTGTATGCTGCGCAATTAATATAAACACATATATCATGCGAAAATAAATAATAAAGCAAAAAATAAATGTCCTCGTGGCCTCATGATACAAAATTAAGTAATAATTCTATCCATTACAATTTGGAATTATTTCACAGATCTTCCACTATGCTCCCACTACTTGGACTATGATCTGACTTTATTTTCTGAAAAATGGGCCTCCAAGATTTGATCCATCAGATAATTGGACAACTGGGCCAGTTAACGAAATTGCGGGCCCGTGCACACATTGCAAGCCTGATAGCCCACGAGAACTTGGCCCGACGGGCCACCACCGGTGACCCACCACTGCTGTGGGCCTGCCGGAATCACGCAGCAGCCATGCACGCACGTCACATGGCTGCAGCCCGCGAATCTGCCACCCCGACCGTCGCCCTCTTCGCCTGCCACCGCCCCGGCCTGCGCCATTGTCGCCCCAACTCCAGCCACCTTCTTCTCCATCGTCGGTCGCCCGCAGCTCGCTGAAGAAATGTGTTGGGAGCACGGTTTGAGATCCGCACATGCAGCATGAAAATCCTAGGGTTTGCAGCGCCGCCACGTGCGACGGGCTCTCCATCGGCCGCCCCCAACGCACGTCCTCCCTTCCCCGAGCTGCTGCACCTCACCACCATCATCACCGACCGACGAGCGAGGAGTAGCTGCCGGTGCCAGTGCAGCGAATTGGCCGACGTGCGTACGCAAAACCTAGGGTTCCGCAGTGCCGCGCGCGTTGCCGTGCGTTGCTGACCGCCGACCGCGCCTGCCCTGCTCTCTCCTGCCCTCACCGCCGCCTGTCGCGCCCCACACCACACCTCCATGGCCGTGCCTGAGTGCGGGCTGCTGTCTGCTATGCGTGGCCGCGCGGACCTAGTGTACCGCCAAGTTGGCTGCGGCCTGTCTCAGCCGTCCGCTGCGTGCTCTCGCGGCTTCACGACCGCCGTGCACATCCCTCATGTCGGCACTATCTTGCCCCGCTATGATGCATCATGTGATCCATCATTCTTCGTGTTCTTCATGTTCTTCATGTTCTTCATTTTATTTTACAGATTTGAATTGAAAAATTACATGGAATAACATCCTAATACAATTTGAAATTTAAATCTAACTATGAATTTATCTCGTGGGTTAAAAACGAATCCTTATAAAAGGGCGGATTAACCCGAGAACCACGAGGAACAAAAACACATTCATACTATCCAAAAAACAATTAATGCATTCAATTGAGTTTTCATGGGCCAGACCAGGGACCAGAATACAAATAGAAAATGAGGCCTATCAATTAATTAATTCCCATATTCAACCTAGAATATTATTAATAAATTAATATTGATTCATTCCACCAGAGAATCAATATTGTCCTACATATTTGCTACCACGTTTTGAGGTACGGGTTGCATGGGCTCGGTATATCCCCACATTTTAGGTTACAGACATTCGTTAATTAATTTAAGCTCTGACAAGCCATTTAATTAATTAATATCTTATATTCCTGAGTAAGTCCACTCAAACCTTTTCACTTATGCTTGAACTTAATCAGCCTGCAGGACTTTAGCATAACGAATCTTTTGAGCTGCTCAGGGAATGTCACCATCCTATACTGGATGTGGTTACCTAGTTCCAGTACCAGACAGTCATACACAAACTGCTATCACCCAAGATACATATATACAAGCTCAACTAGAGCCTTTCACTGCAACTCAAAGTGATACACAATCTGTGTATACTTCTGTACCTTCATATAGGTTTAGGATCTCATCAAGCCATAGAGACCTAGATTCTTTTAATGTCAGATAAAAGAATCGATCTCAACTTAGGTCCTTATCAATGCGTGCCCCACACTAGCATACCAAGCCATCCAAGATAAGATGCTTATTACTGCGTATGCTGCAGCCTACACCGACAATTTATCCTGGAACTGTCTCAGCGTGATAACCATTTATATCTCGCTAGGTACGATCTTCCGTGATCTACTACACACCGTATGATCTCCTTATCGACGAGATAAGAGAATAATAACATTTGTGACACATGTTTGTTAATTCAGACAGGAGATGAACATACAACATTTATGATTCCCAGTATATTAACCAATCGACCTTGTACATAATATACCAGTAATAATGCTTTCAGTATATAAATCCATCAGTTAGCACTCGACAACTAACTAATTGACTCTCTTTTCAACTCCTCGTCTTCAACTGTTCTCCTCCATAGCTGGTCGATTCTTTCTTCTCAACTAGTCTCCCATCCAATTGGTGCTTCCACTTTTATGGTAGACAACTATAGAAGGACTCGAGTCCACTCTTCTTATCACAACTTTAATTTCCTCATCATCATTTTCTACTTTTGCCTCAGCTTGAAAATTAGATGATGCTAAGAATGCGTCAGCTGGTGCCACCTAAAAAAGACTATAGTCGGTTGAACCTACCGCCAACTTATTAGTTAGGTGTATAATAATGGCTTATCAGTCATTAGTTGTCCACTTCTTCAGTGGAGTTCCTTGGCTTGCCTCGTCTTGTATTAAAGCAAGATGTCTTTTTACTATGGCTCTTTCCCACCTTCCGAGTTAGAACACCAAATTCTACTGCAACAACAGACCGATGATATTGATGAATGCTAAGGTTGATGTCAATTCTTGTTACTACCCTCAAGGAAGTGAGCACTCTAATGCCAATTTGTAACTCTGTTTCGACGGAGGGGATGGCTTTGTCAGTCTTCAACCGCAATTTATCTGATATTTCTTCAACAAACTTTCGCAATGCATTCTTGAGACTGTTGTTGATTCTTTTGAGAGCAAAGGTTTGCTTCTTTTTCAAATGTTGTTCCATAAGCCTTGACCTGTCAATTGTGACTAGGATCACGGACCGATTAGAATGAAACTCTCGATCAAGTTTGAGTTTTGGATCTCAAGCTCAACTCGAGCTCGAAGTTCTTAGACAAGCACCTCTATTTAATAATAGTGCATATTTAACAACCAAATTTACATAATACACATATATGTTTTTATAGAAATAAGATTAAATCAAAACGAGATGAAACCATTAAACTTACTAGCAAATAAATAAGTCTGAATCAAATCCGAATGAACTAAAAATATTGCATAATAAATAAGTCTAACTAAATCTAAATCAACTAAAAATATTGGCAAATAAGTAAACGCAAACCAAATCTAAATAACTAAAAACAACAAATAAAATAACACACAACATTTGGTCAAACGAGTGAACCCGCACCATTCAAGTCATGATATTAATATCATATAAAAGTTATTTATAACATAATCCAAAATAAATAATCCAACTTTGGGTGATGATGGAAAGGAACTCGTGCAAGGCACCTTAAGATCACAACATCATGAAAACCTTCGATGAGTCACAACATCAGTCCCTTTAAAACTTGAGTCACAACATCAGTCCCTTTAAAACTTGAGTCGCAACACGTACATCCTTTTGACACCAAATTAGAATAGTTCAAAAACTTAATTCAAATTTCTAAATTGCATACAAGATGAATAATCATAAATTATAAATAATAAAAGGGATAAATCAACTATATGAATAAATTAAAAGGGAACTCATACTAGATGAATAATCATAAATCACCAAATTTATTCCACTAAGGATTTGAACAAGAAACATTAACAAGGAACTCAAACAATATTTCTAATCATGCTGCTCCACTATATTAGAGCAATAACAGCGAGTTCGATTGAAGAAAATTGTAGTATAAATATATTTTTGTCATCTAAACTGCACAACATATCAAAGTAAAAAAAAAAAAAAAACATTATTATAATAATTTCATTAGCTTGAGGATTCAGGAATGCTCATGTAAGAGGCAACATAACCTCTATTTGATTTTTCTCACTCCACAAAAGAAAAAAAAAGGTAATTAATTTCAGTTTTGTACTAAAATTGAAATATGTAGAAACATATAAAAACTAGTTTATTCTTTTTCTTCAAACCATGAAGATTACGACACCAATCACCACCTCAAATTAATACTTGAATTGTATCAACAACCAATGACATATGATAAGTATCAATAACACTACTCCTAGCACTGAAAGAGCTTCCAAAGCTACATTGGGTGTAAAAATAGCTATATTGAAGCTGATAAAAGGATTGTGAAATACTTGAAGGGAACTGGGCCCCTAAGTATATGGTATCTTAAGGATGATGGTTTAGATCTAGTGGGATACTCTGATTCAGACTTTGGATGCTACATAATCAATTAGAAGAGTACTAGTGGGACTTGCCAATTTCTTGTAAATAAATTGATAAGTTGGTTAAATAAGAAGCAACACTCGGTTGCTACTTCCACTGCAGAAGCTGAATATATAGTGGTTGCAAGTTGTTTCACGTAAGTTCTGTGGATTAAGTAACAACTGATGAATTATGATGTTATAGATGGAGAAGTGCTCATCTATTGCGATAACATTCGTGCTAAGTACATAGCTAAGAATTTGGTTCGTCATTTAAGGACAAAACATATTTACATATGATATCATTTTATTAGAGATCAATTGGAGATAAAAGATATCATTGTGGAATACATCCAAACAAAAGATAAACTAGCATATATCTTCACTAAGCCACTCCCAGAAGCCTGATTCAAAGAGTTGTGTATCGAACTAGGACTTTTGGAGTTGGATGATCTTAATTTAGAAGAAAACTATGTCCAAGCTCTCGATTTTGTTCCAGTTATCGAAGGACGGTTGTGGAATATGATCAAGTCCAAGCTCTTAATCATGAATTTCTTCTCATGAAGTTTTCACTATAAAAACTGGTGAATTACTCAACCAATTTTGGAAATGTAGAGTCACATAATTAGATTTATTCCAAGCTCTCGATCTTGAGAACTAGCTACTTGTGAGTCATGAAGACGTCTTCACAAATTCTGCATGAGCCAATTTGGGAATTGAGCGGGAAAACTGACGCAATATGGAGTCTCCAGAATGTCACATTAAATGTTGAATTTAATGCATCTGGGCATATAAGTCCAAGGATGAATAATGATCCAACTAGTGGCCAACTAACCATGTCGTAACTGTATGGGTCTCGAAAAGCACAAAAAATGAAACAGACACTTGACCTGAGCTGTTGATTAGAAATCCAACAGCTGATTTGGATCATTTGTTTGATGAGCCTTACCTATAAAAAGAAACTTCACCATTCATGCGAATCTTTCTGAATTTTTCTATATTCAAGAGCCTATTGCCCATAAATCCTTTTAATCATTCGCATTCATTCTCTATTTTTACTCCCAATCATTATCATTCAATGACCAATCCTTCATCTTCTAAACAGCCACCCATGAACATTGCTAAGAATGATGATTCAATCCTCCATTCTTGATAGGTAACAATAGCCAAGGAGGTCAAGAAGACAATTAAGTATGCCCAAAAGAGAGCATCCCAATTGTAGAAGAATAAGTTCCAACATCTAGAACTGGCGGTCAAGCAGTATGGTGAATCCATCAGGGAGAAGCTTGATCATGATGGCTTGATACAATATTTTCATGGCAGAGCCAAATCACTTTCATCCGCATAAGGTTACGGGGTTCTATGCCTGTGCGGTGGTGGTTCCTAATGAGAAGTCCTTCACCACTAATGTTTTTGGCAATGTAGTCTTTATCTCTGCTTAATCTCTAGCAAAGATGTTTAGATTGAAAGCGAGCGGACCAAGCATCGTTGATTATTTGAAGGAGATGGAGGCCATGAAGGAACAACGAACGAAGTGGAAGGATAAAGAGTGTGTGTAGGAATTCAAGACCTCCACTTCCAAGTCACAACTACATGATTATGACAAGTTGTTCTGCGACATCGTCTGCAAGAATTGATGTGGATTTCCTTGATTCAATTTGGATTTATTATGATTAATCTTAAATCTTGTTGAGTTTGATATTTGATGGATGTTGGATGTGATTTGATTGGTGGTATCATGTTGAGTAATGATTCATTTGTTGGATGTTTTGGTTTGTGTTTATGTTAAGATGGACTTTAATGATTCTATCCTATGTTGATGACACTGTTTTGAGGTTTAAAGTTGGTGAGGTTATGTTGTTTGGTGGATTGGTAGATGACATTGATGAAGTCATGGTTTAATAAAGTTGTGTGATGTTTAGTAGGTACAAATAGGGGCGAGAGTGCGATTTGATCAAGTGGATGCTAATGGGTAACACTTTCTAACGTTAACTCCAAGTTTTGTAGATGCATTACATTTGTAGCTTATATAGATTGTGTGTACCCAACTTAGACTTGTGGTTTAATCATGATGAACTTAAGATTCTTGAACTTTGCTTAAGCTAATGATAGGGCGGAATCGTTGAGATTGAGGCATGTTGATATGAAACTTTTGAATTGTTCTAGTTTGTGTGTGTTAATACTTGATACTAGATGAAAATTCATGAGAATTGAGTCATGATATTGTCATTTTCCTTGAGAGTGGCAAGATTGAAAGTGAAAGGACTAAAACTTGAATCCATTCTCTAACTATTTGAGCATGAGCTTTTGACTAGAAAATGATATTAGGCCATCATCTCCTAGATCCTACCTTGCACATTGGAGTATAAGGTGTTTATGATTATCATCATTTGCCTTTCGTTCCATTTTTCCCCTGTGTGCCTATTGTGAGGATGGGTTAGGAATGTGTTCAAATTTGTATCACAGATGAAAGGCATGAAAGAAAAGGAAAGAAAAATATGAAAATCATATGTTGAAACAATGAAAGAAGGTGCAAATCATAGAAAAAAATGTGTACCTAAAAAAAAGAGAGAAATGATTTGTTTGAAAAAGAAACATGAAAAATGCATGGAGAAATATAAAAAGAAAGAAAGGAAATGAGAAAAATGCTTTGGGGTTGGTTGATTGAGGTTCAAATGTTGGGGGTTAAGGGTGTTTGAAGGAGGTTAGCCACTTTAGCCCAAAACAACCAACCATTTAGCCAACCATGTTATCACAGAGAATAAGACCTTCTTGATTCTAGAATCTAGCTCGTTGTGATATAGTGGTGAGATAGGATTCAAGCCTATAGAAGTGGAACTTGATATCTTGTGAATGTGTGTTTTTCCATAAACATGTGAGGGAGTGTGTTTTCTTGCTTACCAACATTTGTTGAGAGGTTCTAGTCTTTTGTATTAACACTTGCACATATCAAGGTGATAATCTTGATTGATTGATACATGCTGATATCGATGTAATGAGCTATAAGGCAATGCACTAGGTGAAGTGATTGCTTTATTATGTTTTGATTGAGGACAATCAAATGTTAGTCTCGGGGATTATAATATTGTACGGTTTTCCCGTGAACCGAATCACCAAAACCAATTTGAACCGGATCGATTTATGGATATTGTTCACAATTAAATAAACAATAAACCCTAGCATGCTCCTATGAATTTAATTACCAGAATTGTGGATTGAGGAATTACCGTTATTCTGTCGAGTCTGATCCGATCTTTTGCGTTTGAATTTCCAACTTTAATTCAACCACGCAATCCAATTTTATCTGCGGAAACAGAAATTAGAACCCTAATTTCTTGGATAAAAAATGAAAATCAAAAAGAGAAAGAAAGAAATCTGTTGTTCTCCAAATTAGATCTTCAGATCTGTATCCCGGTGCGTTCAGATCTGCTACTGGTGAGGATTCCACAGATTTGTGCTTTTAGCAGGACCAGAATTCGAAATTCTCCTCCTTTTTCTTGAACAGGATCGGCGCCCCTGTCTCTCTCTCTAGGTTTAGGGTTTTTCAACTGTGTTACAACTTATGAGAGAGAGCTGTCTATTTATAGACCTAGGGTTGTAAACCCTAGTGGGCTCCTGGATTCAATTCAGCACACTTTCCTTGGGCCAGACCTGGGACCTAATGCAAATAATAAAGTGGGCCTATAAATTAATTAATTCCCATGTCCACAACCCAGGACACAATTAATTAATTAATATTAATTCTTTTTCACCACAGAATTAATACTGACCTACCCCTTTATTACCACGTTATGAGAACAGGTTGCATTAATTGAGAATCCCCATATTTAAGGTTACCGAACTTCCATTAATTAATCGGAGCCTCTGACAAGCTCTAACTACAATTAATTAATATCTTATTATTCCTGAGTAGTACCACTCAATCCTTATCACTCGTGCCTGAACTTAATCAGCCTGCAGGACTTTGACACGGTGAATGTTATTGAGCTCCTCAGGGAATGTCCCCATCCTTTTACTCGGATATGGTTACCTAAACCCAGTCTCAGGCGGTACTACACGAACTGCTGTTACCCAAGATTCGGATATACGAGCACGTTACTCAGGCTCTCCACCATGGCAAGTCAAAGCAACAGTCAACCCATGCAAACCCCTGAACCTTCGTTAGGGTTTGGACTCAATCAATATAACGAGATCTTGTATTCGCTGATGTCAGACAGTCGAAGACAGATTACTTATTCCGACAATGCCGCAGCCATCCGGACAGACATATCCTCATACACTGTCTTGGCTGTGATCAGGTTTATGTCTCACTAGGTCAAGTGATCATACTGTCTTCTGCGATCTACAACACGCCGTATGATCGTCCCTATCGGTGAGACAAGAGGATACCATTGTTCATACATGTAAGATTGTTAACAGATAGGAGAAATAAACCGTCGTATACTCATTATAACAAATGCTTTCAGTATACAAAACCCATCAAATATGTGTGTGAAATGTATGCATTTTGTGTGCTTGAATGCTACATTTTTAGGTCAATTCACGTGCATTTCACCCACATATCATAGGTTTTTATGAGAATTGGTGTTACTTTGTGTATATTTGTGTTTCAAATGTTTTAGGATTGAAAAAAAGTGAAAAAGGATAAGTTTTGTCACGTTTTTGCTTATTTCTACTGAAATGAGGATTCTGGAGAAGTGGATTTCGCCCAAAATGATGTGTTGAAGGCCAAAAAGGAGGGCAGAGCTTTATTTTGGCCAAAATGACCTTCATTTCGGCTGAAATCAGAAAAAATGGCCGAGATAAAAAATCATGATACAGAGCCTCATTCGGCTGAAATGGAGCCATTTCTGTCGAAATAGGTATTTAGCCAAATTTTCAGCAATGAGGACTGCACCTCATTTCGGCCGAAATTGATCGTAAAATGCTAAATTCGAACAGAGACTCATTCCGGGTGAAATGAAGACCATTTTGGATGAAATCTTGGTACGACTAACTTAATATAAAAGGCGGAAAACTAGATTTTGGAGAGACTTTTGACAGTTACCAACCACAACTACCTCATAACTTCCCACCACTCATTTTGAACGAGATCAATTGCCAAATTCACCTCATTTTGGAGGATGTATCAAAAAGATTGAAGGATCAAGCCTATAGGTTCAACATTTGGGAAAATCTACATTAGATTCTTCTACCTTGTAATGAAATTTCTTAATTTTGTAATTCAGTTCTCTTCAAAATAAGGTATGGAAGACTAAGCTATTACAGGATTTAGGATTGAATAATTGTAATGGATGATGATGATTGATTGAATGCTTTATTTACTTCTTCATTGGTGTTTATTTCGATCTCGAGCTTTATTCCTGTCATGCATTCTAGGTTAGTCGCCAAGTGTTTAATAATTTATCGACTAGGTTGTAGCCAATATGCATGCTTAGTTGACGAGTACGGATCATTCATATGTGTTAAGGTTCACTCTAACGAGAAGAAGATTACACGTAGGTCGGTAATCTATGTTCTATTCAGAATTGCCTAGGGTAGGACAATTGAGAGTTGAAGTATTCTAGGTAATCAACGGTCTATTATCCGGTGGTAAAGGGAATAAACTAGTCTAGGGTAGATCGATCAACACAATCAAGATTAAATAAGGTTTGTTGAGATTCAATTGTTATTTTTATGTCCATTGCATGTTCATTCCTAGATCATAGATTTATTATATTGTTCATTTGATTTTGATTCTCTTGGTTTTGATGATTGAGAGCTAATCCATCGTGTTGTGGTTGTTGATGATCAATTGTTTACTTGTTGCCATGTTGATGTCTATGTTTAGTTGTTACTTTGTTTACTTCATTTACATTGATTGCCTAGATAGTTAAACCATCCACTTCTGGTCATACTTGGATATTGTGGATTGAAGTAGTAGCAAGTACTTGACAAGTGGGTGAAGTGAGTTCGCGAATACAATAAATTTTTTTCTTGTGAACAGATTGTTTGTGTGCAAATAAATTCTACATCAATGGCTTGCAAAAGCTATCCAACCCACTATAATGTAGAGGCGGTGAAAAAGCCAGGAAAGGATATAATTATACTAGTAGGATATCATTTTACTGTTAATCATGGTGACAAAGTGCAGTATGATCGAGGAAGAGGCAGCTCTTTAGAGATAGAGCCCAACTGAAACCCTCAAAAGGCAAGGTGACGATATCAGGAAGAGGCGAGCTGACAACATCAAGAAAAGGCAAACTAAAGAGATGCAAGATGAAGGTCTGGAGGCGAGGAAGAGACAAGTTGAAGACCCTCCTAGCGCTCTCTTTTTATCAGTTTTTTTCCCATTGCAACTTGTACTTTATTCCTTAAATTATCAATGGAAATTGATACTGATTGTTTTGAAGACAATATCTCTTTGTCTCAAAATTTCAATGCCTCTATTGAATCCTGCCTTTGCAGCTCCTCCACACCCCACGCTGCCGCAGTGTCACGCCCACACCATACCCTACTCTTGCGACGTCTGTGCCTAGCTCCACCGTTATAGGCACTGTCGCCGCATCATATCTCGCCGCGTTGTTCCACTATTATTGTTGAACCATCATAATGTCGCCACATCTTATCTTTCCTGCGTCATTCGTGGATTTTGTGGGTTTCTTCCCCAATTTTACAGATATTTTGACAAAAGTTTTATTTCCTTTGAAGTATCGTTATTGAATCAAAGACCAATAATATTTGGTATTTTACTTTTGTTTTTTTATCTATTTGAGTTTTCCATTTGTTCGATTCTGGATAAAATTGAATGAAATTAGGAATGATGCTAAGTGTAGTTAGTATTAATCATGAAGATTGTTAAATTTTATGTCTTTTTATTTTAATATTATTCACTTGTTTTAGAATAATTAGAATTTTGAAATATTAGAAGATTCATTTTGATACGATTTTGTAATTTATTTTTGAGATATTTAAACTTTAGAAATGATTTTATTGTATTACCCCCTCCGTCCCGCCAGATTAGTCCATATTTCCATTTTCGTCTGTCCCACCAGATTAGTCCACTTTCCTAAAAAGGAAAAAAATCTCCTCACATCAATAAAATATTAATTCCACTATACTCACAAACATTGGTTTTTGTGCCGAAACCAAATTGGACTAATCTAATGGGACGGAGGGAGTATTATTTACCATGAAAATGTAAAAAATAAAAATTAGATTACCGCCTAGGTCTCGACTAGGCGCTAGGCCTTATGTGGTCGCCTGACTAGCGCCTAACGATTTTTACAAACTTGGTTATAACTACATTAACCAGCTCATTAGCATTTCTGCAAGCATGCTTTTGTTGTAGGCTCTCAATAGACCTAAAGAACCCTAAGTCATTGATATTAACATCTGGACTGTTTGCTGGTTGTTGAACCAATGTTATGTTGAATCCATCTTAATTTTCCACTCTAAGATCTAGATCAGAGTTGGATATGTGTGGTCTTGCATTGTCTTGTTGTATGCAAATGTTTTTACTCATGAATGTAGGCCACTTTGCCTTTATAGCTGGTACAACCTTGAATTACAACACATTTACAAGTTGCATGACATGAATACAAGAGTAAATAATGCATTTCTCAAATCTAAAAACTGAAACTCTACACTCTTTACCTCATTCACCAAGCAGTCTTTTTGCACTTGTTTAATGATTGATTGAATAGGTTTTCTCTCCATTGTTCCAGCATGTTTTAATTTGTTGTTTCTTTTTGCTTGCACCTCTTCAACAAATGGCCATATACCTATTTTTCCATGAAAAACAACCTTCCCCTCTTCTGAAAATATATGGCGGCAGACAGCACATATAAACATTACCTTAGGGATGAATTTCTTGCTCTTGCAATATCTATAAGGATCTTCTCCACTCTGAGTCATGTAGTATCTGTGGGTGTTCTTGGTTAGATAAAACCACTTCTCATCTATGTGAATAACATGATCCATAGGCTAAAACTTAAGACTATTTGAAGCATTGTCTAACTTTATGGCTTGTAAACTGAAACTTAGCCTTAACATCTTATTTGGAGCTGTCAATTCCAATTTTATAGCATTTGTGTGAGCTCTGATTAGATTCTTCTTAACCCATCTACCCACAGTTGATTTCGAAACATTGATGCTCTCCGCAAGGGATCTAATTGTCCCCCTTTTCTGAAAATGCACAGATTCAATTCTATCATTGCTTACCTTATGGATTTTTTTATCTTGGTTTTACATCTTTTTTCTTACAACTTTCATAACTCCACATGTGGCTCTTTGCTTATTTGCATATTCTCATACCATTGATATGCTCTTCTTACACAGGTTGAACTTGGATGCAGCTTCTGTCATTTTTCCAAGTGCGGGCTTGCCATCTTTGCTACTCTCAAGCAAAAATTAAATAATTTCCTCTTTTTGATGCTCTGAAACATCTTTTTGTTTTACCGTTTTTCTTCTTTTTTTATTTTGATTTCTGAATGTAAATGCAGTCATGCTGTTTGTATTTATAGAACAGCTTTAAACAGATTTTAAATTGCCACCAAAATTGAATTTTGGTGGCAATGAATTGGCTATTTTGGTTGTGTATTCCCTCCATTTTGAAAATTTGAAATAGCTTCTCTCTCCTCTCGTCTCTCCTTAACTAATTATGTCACTAAAATTCCTTATTACTTGTTACATTGGTTATTATGCCCAAAGCATATAGGACTAATGTAATGGACGGAGGGAGTATTTAGCCTTATTGTAATAGGAAAGAAAGTTGGTTCCTTCCCCTCTTGTCAAATAATTAATAAATTGCAATCTACCTATGACCAAGAGGTCATAGGTTCGAGCTTTTATGAGATCATGTAGAGTGTCTACATTTAAATTCACGTAGAATTTAGGATTTGTTTGGTTGGTGGGTTTCGGAATGAGGGGACGAAATGATTCTGAAAATACTTTTTGGGTGAAGGATGAGAATGGAAAAATGTGAATAATACCCAAATATTTGGGAATCATCAAACCCTCCAAAATGGTGGGTTTCATTCTCATAGTTAAATTATTTATTTCTTAGGTTTTTATTTTATATTATTTTATAATTATTTTTTATTTACTTTATTATTATTTCATATACTCAACTCTTTTTTATAATTAACATATTAAACAAAAATATAATCATAATAATAATATAGTTCTGAAATATTATAATAATTATATTATTATAATACTCTATTTGTCCTACTTAAATTATTTTATTTCTTTTCAGTGCAATAACCAATGAAATAGAGATAAAATAAATTAATAATACATTAATAGGTATACATTATTTTTCCATTTTTAGTAATAAAACTAAGCGAGACAAATGAATTTTTTAATATTTTTATAATTCTATATTATTGTTATAAAATGTTATAATAATTATAAATAAAATATTAATTTACAATTAAATTATTTTTAATATATTAGAATGTTATTCAATATTTTGACATTATTATATTTATAATATTCTTATAATGAAATAAATAATATGTTTTTAAAAACCAGAAGATAAATTATTTTATATTAATATTATACTAATTATTCTTCACATTATTATTGTAAAATATTTAAAGTTATGTTTTAATGTTAATTCTTCATAATTTTAATTTCTCATTTACGATTATTTATAATTATTTTTAATTTTATTATTACTAGTTAATAGTTAATAAAATAAAAATTACTTATCATATATATTTTCATGTATTTTTTTTTTTATCTTTCTTAGTATTGGAGTATGTTTCTAAACATTTAAATTTCAGATAACAGATATTAAATGAACCAAAAAATTGTCAAACCAAATTTATAAACCTAACCGTTAGATTGAAATTATTAAACTCATACCCATTATTTTATTTTCAAATTCATATTTCATACTATAGTGATTAACGACAGAGAAACCAAACTTCCCTTTAAAAATACTAAGTTGCAATCTTGTATAGGAATTAACAGGTATGAAAATATTTCGTTCGTTTTAAAAGTATTTTAAATTCTTAACCATACATATATTCTATTTTTTATATAAAAATCATAACAATATTAAACATTTAGAGTTTGATTTAAAATAATATTTATTTCCTTTTATGGACAAATGCATTTGCAGCTCTCATGGGGCTGCAATGAATACGAGTAGATTATAGGACCTATACGCTATAGCTAGTGCCTGCTTCTTATTCATTGCAATTTGGTATAAACACAATGTTTGTTTCCTAATAATATCTCATTTTATTTTTCATATCGAAATTAAAACTTTTCATTGATTAGGATATTTTATAATTATAACTAGGGATGAGTATAGATTCTATTCATCTAACCGTTCAAATTACCAACTCGATAGTTTTTTGAAAATATAAATCGTGTGGATTGATCAAATGTGCTCAAATCGAACTGAAGTTTCGGTTTCAACTTTGATTCCAGTTTTGATCGAACAAATTCTATTTTTTTAAATCATTTAATTAAAAAATTTTCTATTGTTATGTTTTAATGTGTCAAAAAATGTATGAAAATCGCCAATTTAGAAGTGTTTCAAGTCTGTTCAAACTTATAAATTTCTCTTTATGATGTTTATCGAATTGTAATAAGACTGATCAAGACAAACTAGTCTCCACCAGTTTAGCTTCACAAGGTGATAAAAGAAACTAGCTACAATCCTAAGTACCATTTTAAAGGACCCACATGGAGAAAACTAACTAACATCACCAGTATAAAAATGGTCAGTTTCACTCAAGTCTATCACTCTCGCGCACGGAGATAAAGAGAACAAGTCAGAAGGATCCTCTTAAAGGCCAGAATTTAAGAATGAAGATTACTTAAAGTCTGAAGGCCATGTTGTTGGACTAGTTTCGATTCTTCGAACTGACTAGAAGAGTTATTCTAACACACTGTACGATGTCAACATCTAGTGTCTGAAAAGCAGGAGCAGGTGCAAACTTTTGAGAAAAGCAACTTGTCCTTCACAAAAGAGAGGCATCTGATTGGACTTCATCCATAATGTCTCTCAACGGCTACAATTTTAAACCTCTCACACTTTGTCTATAAATAGACGAAGTGCTCCCAGAAGAGCAGTTGCAGTTACCGATTTTCAGTATACAATACTGAAACACTGAACATTCAAGTGTTGTAAAGATTTGAAGCTCAAAGCTTTCAAAATGTTCGAGGCTAACATCTTAACTAATTGTGTGACATCTTTGGATTGCTTTCTAAGCTCAAGTTTACATCTTGTAGTTCTTACTCTCCAAGTAAGAACACAGTAGTCGTAGTTTTTCTCCAAGTTGTAATTCTTACGGGCGTCTAGCCATAGTGATAGACGTTTTCGGAAAGAACCATAAAGTCCCCAAGTTCCAAAGACGGAGATTGCGTGGTGTGTCCACTCTTTGAATCTGCGAAGCGGAGGAAGTGAACTGATGGACGATGACATTCATGAGCTTACGATAGATCGTGAGAACCCTTCTATTTTGAAACATAGTGTATTCCAGACTTATAGTCTGAAGAGAGGACGTATGGCTTTTGTGTCTGATTCTATATAAATTCTTTTGCATTTACTGTTTCATTTACTTTCTTGTAAGGATTTAAAATTCAACACTATCTAAGTGTTGAAGTATATTTTGAATCTGAACCTAATCTCAAACTCGTTAATAACAAATTTTTCAAAGACACAAACTGGTGAGTAACAACTAGTTTGTAAGTGCAGGTTTCTCTTCTAAAATTTCCGTTGCGTGTATAAAATCCTGATCTCCGGACTAACAACAATTAAAATCTCACAAGTTTAATAAATAAACACAATCTATATTTCTTAATGCATGTACATAATTCACAAATCAACTTATAATATAAAAATTAAATATATTTATTGAGTTTTCGGTCCCTTCGAATTCAACTGAATCCAAAATCCCTTAACCCGAAATGGATAAAAACTATAGTTTGAGTTGAGCATTTTTAATAAACTGAAATCAATTATTTTTGGGAAGATCTCATGTTAGTCACGCATAAACTGTTTAGACGGGTTTTATCCATTAACCCAAGTTAAATTAATTTAATATACCTTAATTGGAGATTAATAAATTATATTTGGGGTGGATGAATCCATTTAAATATGGATAAAACCCGCCTAAACTGTTTAGGCATGCCTAACTCAAATTTTTGCCATTATTTTTAAATGAAATTGAGATTTCTGCTTGATTTATGGTTTGTGGTTGGACTGTACTTATCCTGTATAAGTTACTTTGTTATTGAAGTGTTTCTTAAGAGACGCGTGTATGAAAATAAATAATAAAATTATATTGATAGGGAAAATTAGGCATTATGTTGGTCACCTTTTTTGTTTTTAGAGTATGGTGAAAATTATGATGCACGTGGCTGAATTTCATATAAGTGCAGGTATTTATCTTTTTCACTTTTGTTTCCATCCATACACGTACAAAACGAAGCGATTGATATAAAATATATCACATGTGAATCGTGATGCATATTCATTGTGTACATCGTATTTAGAGAGTTGAAATTAATAAAATTTATTCTAAATAAAAATTAGTTTAAACTCTTAGGTTAATCATATAAATGGTTGAGATGAGATTAAAAGAAAATTTAATTATTAAAATATGTATAATATACATAACAAATAAATTTAATTTATTATAAATATTGAAGGGATTTTTACTAGCAAATTGAGTTGCATAAATCCGTTTGTCAAGAAACGATTATTGAATATATAAAATAATTGATATATCTATGATTGAAACTTAGCATGTGTTCTATTGAATGCAAAAGAAAATTATGCAGAATACCTAAATGAAATTATCTCTAGTTTGTTGCGCAGGGATTAGATCTTGAATTCTTCTTCCACAAAAAGATTCAATCCTGAAATAATTATGATTAAATCTCTTGATTTAATTAAATCAAAATCAAAAACTAAGAGAGAGAGAGAGAAGAAGAATGATCCTCCAGATCTGATCTTCTGATATGTATCCCTTACTCGTGTCCGGATATCTGGTTAAGACTTCCTCCGGATATTGCTCCGATTGAGAAACAGAATTTTACTTCCCTCTGCTCAGATGTGTCGCCTATCACAGCTCCAAAATACAGATTTGTTGATTAGCAACTTCTGAACTTGTTGTGTATTGTGATCTGAGTATCTGATGGGCATTTATAGGAAGATTTTGATCTTTAATGGACTTGAGTTTTTCATGGGTTAGACCAGAGACCAGCATGCAAATAACAATTCGTCTATCAATTAATTAATTCTCATATTCATCCCAGAGTACAATTAATTAATATAAAATCATGCCACAAGAGAATCAATATTGTCCTACTTCTTTGCTACCAAGTTATGAGGAACGGGTTGCATGGGCTCAGTATATCTCCATATTTAAGGCATGCATTCTTTAATTAACTTAGGCTCTGACAAGCCTATAAATTAATTAATATATTTTATTCCTAAGTTATATCACTCAACCATTTCACTTATGCTTGAATTTAATGAGTCTGCAGGACTTTAGCATAATGAACATTTTGAGCTTCTTAGAGAATGTCATCATCCTATACTGGATACTGGATAAGCTGCTATCACCCAAGATGCAGATATACAAGTACATGTAAGACTCTCCACCATAGCATCTCAAAGTGATGTACAAACTTGCATATACCTCTTGAACTTTCATTAGGCTTCAGATATCATCAAACCATCGAGATCAAGACTCTTTTAATGTCAGATAAAAAAAAAATCAATCTTAGTGAGGTCCTATCAATACATACCAAATGTACCAGCACATCTAGTGACCAAGATAAGCCACTAAATACTGACTGTGTTGTAGCTTAAACTAACAGTCTATTCTAGGATTGTCTTAGATGTGATAAACATTTATATCTCGCTAGGTCAAGTGATCCATAGGATCTTCTGTTGATCTACAACACACCATATGATCTTCCTATTGACGAGATAAGAGAATAGAGTCGTTTACGATACATAATTGTTAATTCAGACAGGAGATAAAAATATAACAAAAATGATTATGTGTATATTAATAAAAAATATTGTTCATAAAATATCAATCATAATGATTTTAGTATGCAAAGCCATCAATCTCCCACTTATACTCAAAGCATTATATAAGTGCTTTCCAGAGTATACAGAGCGTCTAATCTAATCTAGCTATTACATAGATCATCATGTGGTTGTCTTCACCTTCAGTCCAAGGTTACGAACATGTACCTCGTAGACCATCTGTGGTATGGCTTTTTTGAATGGATCTGTTAGATTATCCATTGTGTCTATATTCTCAATCAACACACCACACCTTTGGAACGATTTCTCGTATGATATGATACTTCCTATCTATGTATTTAGTTGCCTTGTGAGTTCGTGGTTCCTTCAAATTACCAAAGTTATCACAATACACTATGATAGTTTTGTGCAAATGAGGAATCACGTCCAACTCCAAAAAGAAATTCCAGAGCCACACTGCTTCTTTTGAAGCCTCTGATGCTGCAACATACTCAGCTTCCATGGTGGAGTCTGCAATGCATTTACGCTTTGCATTCCTCCATGATATGGCTCCACCTCCTAGAGTAAACACATACCCAGAGGTAGATTTCTTCGCGTCTTGATCTACCTGGAAATTTGAATTTGTATAACCCATAAGGCACAAAGTTTACCGCAATCTAGTGCGCCTGTCTAGGGTTAGACTGATATCTTGCAACCATGCCAACGGCAAAGCAAATATCTGGTCTAGTGCATAGCGTAACATACATGAGACTTCCGGCTGCAGAAGCATACGAAACCTTACTCAGCCATCTTTTCTCATTTTGCATCACATGACACTAATCCTTAGAAAGATGAATGTCATGTATAAAAGGTAATAAGACTTTCTTGGCATTTTGTATGCTGAAACGAGTTCACATATGAATCTTGAGAAATGCCAACATCTTCTACTTGCAATCCCGCAAGATTTTAATACCGAGGATGTATTTGACTTCTCCAAGATCTTTCATTTGTAACTGTTCGGATAATCACCTTTTTATGTCTGATGATGCCTCCACATTGTTGCCAAATAGGAGAATATCTTCTACATAAAGTGCAAGAAATACTACGCTACCACTGACACATAATCGGTACACACAACTCTCATTTGAACACTATGAAAATTCATAGGATTTAATCACTTATTCAAAACATAAGTACCATGACTGAGAACCTTGCTTTGGTTCGTTCAAGGACTTCTTGAGCTTCCATACAAGATGCTCTTCACCATTCTGCACATATCATTCTGGTTGTTTAATATAGATGTCATGACCTTTTTCAAGGTACGCGTTTAGAAATGCGACTTTCACATCCATTTGCCAGATTCCTAGGTCCATATGTGTTGCTATGGCAAGGAGTATCCGAATGGATTTGAGCATGGTTATCGGTGAGAAGGTCTCGTCATAGTCTGCTTTTTTTCTGAATATAACTCTTCGCCACCAACCTATCGTTGAAAGCTGTAATTTCTCCGCTCACTCATTTATTTCTTTTGTACACTCATTCGCAGCTTATGGCTCGAGAGCCATCTAGCAGCTCAGTTTTTTTGTATACATCCACAACAGTTATGGATTCATTGTCTGAAACCATAGCTATACGCTATTTTTCTGCATCTTTATCCAATATGACCTCATCTTAAGTCCATGGATCGGTATCATCTAGTTCATTTTCTGGGATCAAGTCAAAAGACTCTCCCACAAACATGTACCTTTCTGGTTGACGAAAAAAACTCTCCACTGTGACTAGGTATCTGAGCCGTGTCAGTAGTCGTTGCAGTACCATGTGGTTTTACACCTTGCACGTGTGGTCGTGTTGGTAGTCCCTCACCTCTACACAGGGCTTTCCTCATAGAATTGCTTTATTTTCTACAAATTCATGGAGAATAATATCACTCTTGGATTTATGGTTTCTTACATATTCATCCAAGAAGAATTTCGTGTTGTTACAAATAACGACTTTCTGATCCTCATGACAATAGAAGTAACCGCCTTTCGTTTGTCTGGGGTATCTTACAAATAACATTAGCTTACACCTACTTTTTAATTTATCAGGTTCCTTTGTCAGCACATAGGCTAGACAACCCCAAACTCTTATTCTGGTTAAACTGGGTTTTCGCCCATACCAGAGTTCTAGAGGAGTTTTAGGAACTGATTTAGAAGGTACCAGGTTATTGGATCTTGAATCCTTCTTGCACAGAAAAATTCAATCCTGAAATAATCAAAAATAAATCTTTTGATTTAATTAAATCAAAATAAAAAACTAGGAGAGAGAGAGAGAAGAAGAATGATCCTCCATATCTAATCTTCTGATATGTATCCCTTGCTTGTATTTGGATATTTGGTGAAGATTTCCTCCGGATATTGCTCCGATCGAGAAACAAATTTTCCTTTCCCGTGCTCAGATGTGTCGTCTATCACAGCTCTTAAATATTGTTTGTCGATTAGCAACTTCTGAACTTGTGGTGTATTGTGATCTGAGGATCTGAGGGGTATTTATAGGAAAATTCTGATTCTTAATGGGCTTGAGCTTTTCATAGACCGAACCAGGGACCAGTATGCAAATAACAAAGAAATCATATTAGTTAATTAATTCTTGTATTCAACACAGAATACAATTAATTAATTAATATTGATTTATGCCACCCAAGAATCAATTAATTATGTAACTATTAAATAAGAATGGATTTGTTTTCTATAGATAAATGGGACTCGTAGGTAGGAATATCAATCTAGTAAGCCTATTAGATTTCAACCAACATAATTGGGTTGCAGATTATTTGGTTTGGGTCAATTTTGACTGAAGCTTTTTTAGGCTAAGCAATCTCAATCCTAACTGAAATCCTTCGATTTTTGGACTAGCTTGTCGGGCCACTGAATTCACAAATTATATAATTTTAGTATCTCAATGAATATTTTCCTCACTTTTTTAATCTTTTAAACAATAAAAAAGCATGAAATATTTATTCCCTTTTATAAAAAAAATCAAAACACATATTAAGATTTTATATATTCATTAATTCAAATATTAATAATATATTATTTTTATGCTGTATCAATATTTTAACTTAAACAATTTAATATCTGTTAAAATTTGATTATTTAAATACAACTATATAGTTTGAAACATAATTAGAAAATACTCCATAATTTAAATATTAAAAATAGATTTTAATAATATAATTATGATAATTAAAAAATATTAATAATAATCTAGCCAACTCATTTATTTTCAGGCTCAAGTTGTATCGGGTCTCAGGCTATTTGCTCTCATACTATAATGCAGGCTAATTTTTTTTTTCTCGTATTTGACTCAATTTAATCCAACAAATTTTTTAAAAAAAAATATATATATTATAACCCTAATCTATATTTTTTAACTCGACTTAATTAGACTAAATCGACATCTCTACTTTAGATGAGTATGCAAATGAGTTGGTTAGAGGTAGATTAAAAAGAACCAAACCTAATATATTCAGTGTGGTGTTGAGGTTTAGTTATCCATGCATGGTGCACTAATGTTTACCCTTGGAATTACTTAGGTCAAAGTGGTAATTTTATTTGCAATTGTGAAGTTATTTTTACAAAATGGGCTAGTAAAAAGGGAAAAACTTGATGCTAATCAATTAATGTAAAATTATTAAGGAAAACGAATAAAATAATTGTACTCCATTATTGAATTTATAATATGAATGAGCAGCAAAGATTGAAGAACATTCGTGGATGGTGGGCTCTAAATTACAAGAGTCAATCGTCAACGCAAAGCAGCTCTCGGAAACTTCTCACTATGTATGTGTGGCCGCCAAGCTTTATCGGATTTTCATACAAATATTTTTTATATAACTTTTCTTCAATAAAATACATAATTAATTAATTGATTTCCATGTATTAAATGATATAAAAAATGAAAAATTAAGTAGTAAAATACAGGCGGCTTTAAAGATTAGTAAGTTTGGGTTGGGCAGATTATACATGTAGATGGAGACAAATATGATTTGTCATATTATAATAATAATAATAAAGTAAAACAAAACCAAAGCTATTTCTTTTTTCTAACCAACCAATCACCCATGTATAAAAACACATCCATCCATTCAGGCTCAGCAATTCAATCCAATCTCTCCTTCAAATCTCTACCTCTCTCTCTCTCTAAACAACTTTGCCAAAGAAAAATGCTGACTGAGAATAGCTCAGAGGCCCAAACAAGGCAAGATTTTCTCACCACTGAAGTCAAAGATGATGATCTCAAATATGAAGAGATCGAAGCGGCTGCAGATGATGAAGAAAGTGAAATTGAAGAGGAGGAGGAAGAGTTTTCGTTCATGTGTGGAGGAGCTAATACATCGCCCATAGCGGCGGAGGACGCATTCATCAACGGCCAGATCAAGGCGGTTTACCCTTTGTTCAACCGCGATTTACTCTTTTCCGGCGAGGATTCCGTCGAATTACCGATGAGGCCGCCGGTGAAGAAAGTGTTCGTGGAAACGAGAGAATCGAACGGCCAGGCCCCCTCCGACTGGTCGCACCGGAAGGTGGTGGAGGCGTCGCCGGAGATCTGCAAGAAGAGCAACTCGACCGGGTTCTCCAAGATTTGGCGGTTCAAGGATCTGCTCGGGAGGAGTAACAGTGACGGTCGGGACGCATTCGTGTTCCTGAACAACGGCGAGCATCCGGCGACGGCGAAGGTAGAGGAAAGGAGCGAGAAGGAGGCGTCGGTGAAAGTCAGTGGGAAGGTGAAGAAGGGCAAAACGGCACCGTTGTCGGCTCATGAAGCGTACCTGAAGAGTAAGGCCAAGGCGGAAGAGCGGCGGCGGTCGTATTTGCCGTACCGGCCGGAGTTGATGGGGTTTTTCACTAATGTGAATAGTGGATTAACTAAAAATGTACATCCCTTTTAAATCAAAATAGGGTTTTTTATTTTGTAGGTATTTTTTTTTCTTAGTTTTTTAACTGGCCATATATTAAAAATGGCATATGGTCTCACACTAGATGATTATTAATTCTTTGGTTGTATAATTTATTATTATATCTTCTTTATGAGCTTCTCAAAGTATTTTTTGATGATAAAAGTGATAAATACAAATTAAGTTTGAGTAAGATATTATTTAGTCAGTCAATTAAGGAAATTGTTTGCCCAAATGACAAAATCATTACAACAAATTCTAAAATGAGCTAAATTGTGAGCGACGAAATTAGCTTCACGTAACATATGGAAAAAAATCAATGATTAATGACTTGAGTGTCTGTCGTGCATTTTGGAAAGAAAATTGAAGATTATTCTATCTGAAGGTCGTTTGCAACTTGATGAGTCGAGGAGGATATGCACCGAATTTCGTTGTTCTTGGACACAAAAACTAATGTTAAAGAAAGCAGCAAGAAACTCTTCTTCTGCGATACATAGAGGTTTTAGTATTGACTTGACAAAGACTGCTTTAATGGAATAATTATCATCTCTGGTTGCAGCTCTCATACCGAACAAATGGTTGGTGCACTAAAAAAAATAATGAATTGTTCTCTAACAAAGGGTATATGAGGATTTTAGATTTTTAATTTGATACTTTTTGGGGGCGGTGAACTGCTACTAATAAAATTAATGAAAAATAAAATTTGTTCGGAATGTAGTGGTTAAAATATCTTATCTATTAGATCATAATTGTGTTTAAAGTTAATTAAAAAAAATTTCTTACTTTTGAAAATTACAAGTCCATTTTATGCAGTTATCTCTCAATTGGCAGCTGCAATCTTGTTTTATTTTCATTAGTCAAAAATTTATTCTTACTTCTAATATAGAAAGTCACAAGCATTACTTTTAATTTAGATACCCTTTACTCATCTCCTGCTAAATTTTTCTTTTTAATCTTGTATATATAATAATAATTACATGAAAATCATATATAAACCAATTTAGAATGGTAATGGACCAAATCTTTTAGACTGCTAAAAGAAGATAAAATTAACAAAAAGGTTAAAAGTGGTTCAATAATTGCATCTGGTTCAATTTTGTTATATGCCCAAAACTTTTAAGCAAAAACTACCATCACCACAACACCACTTTTCTTCCAAACTACTCAAACCTTTACCACTTTTTATTTACCTAAAACTACCAAAAATAAAAAATATATGCTGAGGTTCGAATTTGAGGAAAATGAAATTCTTAGAATAATAAGCAAATAACAAGTAATAGACAAAATAATGGAAGTAAAAATGTGATAATAAAACAACAAAAACTGTAGCATATAGCAAGTAAATTCCGATTGTCTAATAACATGAGCTACCATGCCTAGCCTTAATCTCGTGTTTTAGGTCAGTCTAGGCTTGACCCCTATTATAATAAATATTTTAAAATTCACAATTATAAGATTTGGCCCCCGATATTTTTTTTTATAAAAAGAATTCATATGAAGTAAATATTTAATTTTTTACATAATAATTGCAGTTTGTTTTGCTACACAAAAAATTGTGTTATGATCCCAAAAGGTTTAAATTTACTCTATAATTGACAAAATTCAAAAAGTAATCCCTCCGTCCCATTGTATTAGACACATATTCTTTTTCGGTTCGTCCCATTTATTAGACACGTTTCCTTATTTGACAAAAAATTAACAAAATATAATCAAAATTAACTAATAATTATTAACAAAACATAATCTTAATCACTCCGCCTACATTTCTTGACTTTTTTAAGATTGTAAATAGTGATTATTTTATTAATATTTTTTGAATTAATCTTTCTTTAAACATTAATTTACTATTTGTCTTGGTTCATGTGCCACTCCCTCCGTGTCTAATAATATGGGATGGAGGGAGTATATTATAAATATAATACTAGTGTTAAGATTTACAATTAAGTTGAAGAAATACACTAGCTTCGTTATGACAATGGAATTTGTCATCATAATAAAACAAAGGAAAATACTCCATAAAAACTCTCTCTACTCATACCATTATAACAACCACAATATATATATTACCTCCGTCCTGCGCTATTAGTCCCATATGGTTTCGGCACAGAAACCAATATTTGTGAGTGTAGTGGAATTAATATTTTATTGATGAGTGTGAAAAAGTTTGCCATTTTAGAAAATGAGACTAATAGAGTGGGACAGACCAAAAAGGCAAATGGGACTAATAGAGTGGGACGGAGGGAGTATTTTTTTAATAAGTGTACAATAATTAAACACACACCCACTCGCACACCCAAATATGTGACTCAAGCAAGGTGCTTTAACCACTACACTCCGAGCAAAGGGACAACAACCACAATATATATAGATTAACAGTGTCACTGAGTAACTTCAACAAATAAAATAATTCAACAAATAATTGCTATACATTGCTTTCTCACTCTTCACATTTTACATTCTAAACATCCATCATCTGCATCAGAATCAGAATGTGCAGAGTTTTCAAAACGTTGATCCATGATGAATTGAGCATGAATATCCCAACTATAATCGTAGTTGACGAATGCTCCTAAAGCCCCAAGAAACCCTTCATGTCGCAAGAATAAAGCTTTTGCTTCCCCTTTCGACCTGCAAATCCAACCATCCATCAACAAACGACGCAACATAAATGGAAGCCAAGGCGAATGATTACCAAAAATTCACAGCAACAGAAATTGTGTCCATAGTGTATGCATGTCCTCGAATGAAAAACCCTCCAAAAAATATCCTCTTCAATCCGAAGCGCAGTGCGTTTAGGTAAGCTATCTGCAAAAACATAAATAATCCTGCACACCATCATCACGTGCTTAAAATTTCTATGAAACAAAGGCTTAGTAGTAATCATCTGCAAAACCAACTGTTCCAAGAGTATCAAGCATTAGTCTTGGAATTCCAAGTAAAGATACATTCCAAAATTTATTGTTTCTCACTTCTTGTTATGTTAAAAAACCATGCCAAGTTGTTATTCGCATATCAAAAAAGACCTAAAATATATTTCCACTTAGTTTATCTCATCATGCAGTAAAAGTGTCTGTTTGAGTGAAAGGTGTGTCACAATTACAAAAGGAAAAGAAAAAAAAGAAACAAATGAACGAAGGAGAAAATAAAGAGAGAATTGCATGATAGAAAAATATACTACCTCCGTCCCAAAACAATTGTCTTGTTTGGAAATGGCACAGATACCAATGCGAGTAGAGATAGAGGAAATTAGTATTTTAATAGTGAGTGTGTATTAACTTTTCATTTAAGGAAAGATGACAATTGTTTGGGACAGACGAAAAAGGAAAACAAAACAATTGTTTTGGGACGGAGGGAGTATATATATATATGCACGTAAAGACTCAGATATCTCCGAAAAGGTCCCCCACCCTGACATGTACTTAATAGCTCATTCGAAATTTAATAAATCTAAATCCTAGAGCCCGACTCCCTTAAGCATACCTAATCAAGAGTCATACTCTAACTAAAGCATGAATGGATAAACCCAAACAAATTAATCTAACAAAAGTTAGATACCTTTAAATAAAATCTCCTAGCCCCAGTGTATGCATATCCATATGATCCATGCATATCAGTGTCATACCAGAATAGAGTTTTACAGCCACTGGCTATTTTATGTTCTTATTTTTCCATTTAAAATGTTATTGCTCATAGCATATATTTTCTTTGAAATAAGAATGTCCTTCACTAACCTGTCCAATATTGTTTGAGATCATTCTTAACAGGGACCTGGCTACATCCTCAGATCTGTAGTCTTCAAGCTCTTTGTTTTCAGATATTGCCTTACCAAAGCTTGAGGCAATTGTCGTTGAAGTAAGACCAATCTGAAATAATCAAACTTAAGTAAATATTGCCATATCACCACAGTACTTGCTGCTACCAGCTCCCTCTAGTGAATGTCAAAGGTTTCTCACATGAGAGGATACAATACAAATGCGGGGTTCTCACAGATTATTCATCTTTTTAGATTAGAATACAATTACAGTACAATATAACTATAATTTCTGGATTGAAACTTGATCGAAACTGAGCAAAACAAAAAGATTAAGACTTGTACCTTGGAGTAATCCATTCCACCATATATGTCTCCAACAAGCATGTCTATCACTCTGTTGTTTCCTTGGCGGCTCAATTCTAACAACTCATCAAAACTGAAAAAGTATAAAAAAAATAAAAATAAAAGGCAAAGTATGAGGATTAATCACTTGCACTAGATAAAAGGTCCGGAATCAACCTTTTGCACTTGGTTAAAAGTTTTCCCAAACCCCAGAATGTACCACCACCAACACTTGTTCCACTGACACGCTCAAAATTGTTGTCTCTGTCAACCTAAACCAAAAGGGAAAAGAAGATTACACAAAGAAGCTTTAAAAGATTTAAAGCTCCCATACTGTTGGATAAGATCCTATGAGGTAAGTGCCTTCTATAGAAACAAAAGATAAAAATGTCAAGGAATACAGTGCAGACCCCAAATTTCATACAAACCATCAAAATACTTGATAAATTTAATTGCACTAGTTTCCTGGTGCTGATGCAAGTCTGAGGCACATCTTGTGTTGTGGGCTCAGGGTCCCAGTTAGGGATGTCTTATGGTCGAAGCGACCATAAGAGACTGTAATGGGGCAGGACACATGGATAGGAAGAGTGGTTACACGGAGAGAGAATTTAATCAGAAGTTGTTCTAGGTGCTTGAGAAACCAGATCTTTGCTGTATCATAACAATTACTCCTCAAACCATCATATCAAAATTGGTTCAGTAAGATGTCATCATAAGTTTATGTGACTGAGCTTAGGAGCTGGAAAATGCAACCAATGGGATTCATTTTTTAGCTCAGTTCGAGGTTCAATGTGCATCCAGGGATCACATAGATACTCAGAAATGACATCAATCAACCGGCAGCCAAAATCAACGAGAAATAGAATTAAGTTAATGTTGGACAAAATGTACACTACATGTGTAAAGTGTAAGCCGTCTCACAAAATCTTGTTTCAATCAAATCTATCTTCACTAGTAATAGAATACCAACCTAATACTTAGAAATAGGAAAGAAAGGAGGTTGGCATTACCTTGATCATGCTGACCCCAGACCCCACGTTAACAAGGAGATAAGGGTACAGATCTTTGTGATCGATCTGGACATAGTCCTTCTGGCCATCCATATAGGTAAAAGCTTCATGGCTCACTGCCTAATCAGAATAAGTAAAATATAAGCTTCAGATGTAGTATAATCAACACAGAAACACATTAGAATCACCTTAAAGGCATTAAACAAAATAGACATTGTAATGCTACGGAATTCTATAACTAGACATTTATCTTTTTCAATGAACCTAAGAAAATCAGTTATTCTGCATATGCCAGAACTACCATGTATTCCTATTTCTATGCAACAGTAGAATGGAACAACAAACTAAATTTCTTATGCTCCATCCAGAGGATTCTTAGAGCCTTCTATGATTTATAGTGGGAGGCCGGAGTATATAAGTAAATTTGCACAAAATAATCAACATTTATTGTCTCCAAGGCTTTAGGAGTAATGAAAGCTGGAGAAATTGAGAAAAGTGACAATTGACAAATAGCTCTTCTGCAGGAACTCAGGAAGCAATACATGCTGATTCCCAGAGGCAATGAATTCAAAAATTTCCTACTACCTAGAAGCACAGATAGCAAATTGGCAGGATCAAACCTACCGCAAATCCATTATGATTATTACCTAAAAGGTCACCATATGATAGAATTTGATCTTACCAATGGACAATTATAGTTCCCGATATGAATGTAAAATAAAAATATGTACAAGGTTTCTCCTAATATTGCACTATCAATATTCCATGAAACTTTTACTTTCTCCTTCTAGCTACTAAAGGACATGAAAAGATGTCAAATTGGTTTCACTACCTAAATGCAGACTAGAAAGATCATTCCTCAAATGAAAATACCAAACGAGAAAGCAAAAAAAGATACAGTGTGAAGTGCAGTACATTGTCATCCAGATGAAGAACGAAAACCCAAAACCTTAAGCATTATATGGTCTATACCTTCAGTAAGAAATTAGCTCCAGCAACAAGGCAGCTCATTTCATCTACCTTGTCGAGAATAATACCAAGGTTTTCTTTGAATAAATCAGCAAATTTAAATGCCCCACCACCTGTGGCCTTCAGAAACATACTAGGTCAGATTGCCGACATTCATAATATTCTTTTTGCATTCAAAGACAAGATGTAATATTGGCTAGAAACAAAGTGTTGTATATGCCTTACATAGTTTAGGGGAAAGGGGAGGAAAATAGAAAAGGAAAAACATCCTCGAAGTTCGGTTAATGACAACAAGATTCTCTGATCCTTTTACCAAAAGGTAAAATATATATTTTCAAGCAGTGTAGAATTTCCCATTTTCATTAGTTGGTTTTAAGTTTTTCTTTCAAATTTACTAAAATGGACTCTCATTACTCTTTAAAAATTACAAATGATAAACAGCTTCAGAAACCATTAATTCATAAACTCTAAACACCAACCTGAAGAAAACTACTGGGTTCCAGGACAAGGCAATAACGAAGGATTTTCTCTAAACCCAATCAGGCATTACTTGTACGAAAAATTACCTTGACAATATTTTTCTCACTGGCGAGGTCATTGTCATCCTGATCACCTGGATTCACAGAGCCTCCAAGAAGGCAGAATTATGCTATAGAGGATATATAGAGTAAAGAGAGAGTTTTCAGCCAAGAATGCATGATCATCTGATGCGGCACCATAATCCCCGATAGTGGCATTCATGAACTTGATGTTAAATCTAGCATCTAATACAGCTTTTCAATATGTATTAACACATCAGATCACTATTTGCCACCTCTAACTCATTGCTATCGGAAATAGATTAGTATATCAGGTATCTTATTCCTTTTTGAGTGCATCAGGAGATTACCAGTTAAATTTATTAATCTAAATCACAAGATCCATATATTACTGTCTAAACATTTCAGGATTGTTCCACTTGTGGACCTTATTGCTCATGATTTAGTTAACCAGTGGTAGCAATTAGAAAGTACGTACATCCTATAGTAACAATGTTGAGTTAGTCTGAGATTATCACTATAATATATTAAGCAATTTCTACAAAGTTGCGGAGCCTTAGATTATATTAAGATATAATGAGCTGTGTGTATAAAGATTTATAACTAGGGTTGTAGTTTCTACTTTGATTAGGATTTTTATACTGTGATATGATTTTGGGATTTTGATATCCTTCTATATTTTGGATTTGTTCTTCCTTATAAATAAACTCTTTTATAATTAGTTTTGATGTGTTTATGTAGTGCTAAATATTGTGACTGCTGTGTGCTACCATAATGCCTCTTGTAAATATCTTGGCTTGGCAGTGCTCACAAATCTAATCATGTTTGACGAAGTATGTAATCAAAAAACATTTTTTTTTGTTCCTTCAAGAAGGTCCCCAGCTCAGGGCACAAGTGGTTTAAATGTCTTGCATGTGTCCAAAAGGTCATGGATTCGAGCTTTAATGGGACATTTGGGTTTAGGGTGAGAATTAAATTAACACATTCTATTTCAAAAAAAAAAGGGAAAAAAGAAAAGGACAAGAAGTTATCATCCGGCCAGGAGTGTCATTTACACAGCTTGGCATTACAAAAATTTATTCAAGAACATTAACTTGCACAGAGCATGACATCCTTGTTTAGATTAAATATTTAGTAAACATTTTCCATGACTACAATAATGCAATGAAGGAATAGGAAGAAAGGCACCTTATTGTAGATATGACATAGGACAAATACTTCTATGCAGATTTCACACATCTTAAATGTTCATCATCACAGGAAAGTATACCATAGTGTTGAAGGTTCTTGGAAGATATAAAATTTATGCACTCATTGATCTTGCTTGTTTCAAACGTCAGGAAGTGAAGCTTCCTTTTTCGCACCCTATGATTGGTGCTGCCACTGGAAGCAATCATTCCATCCCTTAAATAGCCATTTCTCTGATCATCAGAGGAGCAACTACTGCTACTTGAGAAGTAAACCATCTTTATTAGAGAACCTACATATAATTAGTGATAGATCAATGCAAATCTTGATTGGTTGATCACACATTATTTGCAAATATTGGATCAGCATCACCAAACACTGAATCTTACAAATTCCACTGTGCATAGTTCTGTCCAGAATTAGCTTATATCTTACACTTGATCAGTTAAGACGAAGCAAAGGAAAAAGGCCAAGCACGAGCCTGAGATAGCAATAAGGTCGAATGCAAATTCCTTTGAATCAAGTGCTAAGAAAGACCCCACTTGAAAAGTTTGCTTCTTTAGGCACGGTACGAAACCCTGTAACCTACACCTCCCCAAAACCCAACTAAAAAGAAAAGAAAAGGAATCACCCGCCGTATTTGGTGGTTATGAAATCAATTCAGAGAAGAATTCGATCGACAGCAAGAAATCACGAACTTGCGCGGTAAGCTAATCCAGTAAAAAGCGACAATGGCATTCAAAATATTCTAACAAGATTACCTCCGATATCAAGAGCAAGATGCGAAACGTCATCACGATCATAGTGCTCCAAGTCTCGACTCTTTCGCATTTTCGCTACTTGAATTTTATCAACTCTCCTAGCGTTGGATTGAATCAAAATTTATTGATGTTATCCTATATCGGGACAGTGATGACATATTTATAGAGAGGGAACACGAAGATTGTCAACTAGGGCTGTTGATTAAAATCCACCAAATAGCAGAGAGCAGAGATAGTGAATTATCGTCGTCAACATCCAATCCAATTATTTGATTACTAGGTGATGGAGTTGGGTGGCGGCGTGACTGTGCCAGGCTCAATGATCATATAAGAAACTTTGAGCAAAATGCTAGTGCTAGTGCTAGTGCTAGTGCTAGGTTTAATTTGAGATATATTAAATAATACTCCCTCCGTACCTAAGAGAATGCACAAAAACCAAGAGTTCTTAGTGGGATAGAATTAATATTTTATTGGTGAGTGTGAAAAAATTTATCTTTTTAAGAAATGAAACTAATAAATGAGACGGACCAAAAAGGAATATGAAACTAATATAATGGGACGAAGGGAGTACTAATTTGGAGGGCGAATTAAATTTGAAACCTGTAATTATTTCATATCTATTAATATTAATTAAGTACTATTTTAATTAAAGCTAAAGAATGTAATATTGATTATGCGTGTTGTCGGTGAAATTTCTATTAATATATAAAACTCAGGCTCAATAGAAGTCCAGAATTTCCTATTAATAGGCTTCAGTTTCTCAGATTACAACACAAGACAAGATCATAAGTTGCAACACAACAAACCAAGTTCTGGGAGCTGTGGTGATCGACCAAGATCTGAGAAAAGAGGAGGAAATTCTGCTTCTCATCCGGCAAGGAATCCGAAGGGAATCTTCAGCAGTTATTCGGATTGGAGTTGGGATACAGATCAGAAGATCAGATGTGGAGGATCTTCTTTCTTCTCTCTCTCTCTCCTTAGTTTTAGAAATTAATTATTTAAAAAATTTTAAAGATTTAAGTCCTTCATCTTAAAAGTTTAAATCTTGGTGCGCAGGAAAATGATCGAGGATCAAATCTTTGCGCACTACGTTCTTCAGGTTCTACAATACAGGTATTCCGTATAAACCTTCTTATGCATAATCAATAGGAGCATGCTAGGATTAATCATAGCTAGGCATAACAATTTATTTTTTATATTCCAATTAACGATCTCGGCTAATGGATTAAGTGATTTGATTCTCAAATCCCTTCAATTGGTATCAGAGTCAGGTTAATTAATTGTCTCTATCGGAAAAAATAATATTGCCTATGATTATGCATGATTATTATTATTGAATTTTTATGCATGAATGGTTTTTGGATTGTATGTGTTTTTGTTCCTCGTGGTTCTCGGGTTAATTTGCCCTTTTAAAAGAATTTGTTTTTCACCCAAGAGATAAATCCTTGGTTAGATTTAAATTCCAAATTGTATTACAATTCCGATGTAATTTTCAAATTTTCAATAAAATCTGTAAAATCAAAACGAAGAACACAAAAAACACGAAGAACATGAAGAACACGAAGAACAAGGAAACTGTACGATAATGTCGGCACGCCAGGCGGCCGTGCACGGTAGTCGTGAAACTGTGAGCAGCGCGACACGTTGGCAGAGGCGCGCAACGGCCACAACAGCAGCACAACCATGGCTACGCGCGCGCGATGGCTGCAGCAGCGCAGCCCAAGGTCGGCCGACAATGTGCAAGGCTCCGGGACGATGGCACGAGGCGACGGAGGCATAGTCGGGACGGTGTGCGGCGGCAATCTGAGCGTGAGAGTTGTGCGTGACACGGCGGAACCCTAGGTTTCGTGTGTGCGTGCAGGCACCCTGCGCGGCCCTGCACGTGCGCACCGGAGGTATGCTCGTTCTTCCTTGGATGGCATCGACGGTGGCAAGGTGGTGCGGCGCGGCTCGGACCGGAGGAAGCAGCGGCAGGAAGCAGTCGGTGAGGTGACGGCACGGCTGCAGCCAGGACGCGCGTCTCCACCGCACCCTGCGCATTTTCCGGCGAAGCCAGAGGCGGCCGACGATGAGGGAAGAAGGTGGTCGGCGTGGGCGACACCGGCGCTGGTCGGGGTGGAGGCTGGCGAGGAGGACGACGGCCGGGGGTGGCGGAAATGCGGGTCGCCAGCGGTGGTGGTTCGTCGGTGGTGGCCCATCAGGCCAAGGTTCTCGTGGGTTATCGGGCTTGCAATGTGTGCACGAGCCCGCGATCTGTTAACAGGCCCAGTTGTCCAATTTTCTGATGGATTAAATCTTGGAGGCCCAAAATTCAGAAAATAAATTCAGATCACAGTCCAAGTAGTGGGAGCCCAGTCGAAGATCTATGAAATAAATCTAAACTGTAATAGATATGATTATTTCTTAATTTGTATCATGAGCTATAATACCATTTGAAAGACTGTGAAGTTGTGATATGTTGCCTAAGCTAAGAAGAGCCTTATTGCTTCCAGTCCGACAAGTGGTGAGAAGTCCGTCAATACTGCTGCTACCACCTTGACTGCTCCTGATTCCAGGGCAAACATGTTGCTGGACTCGCCAGCGCACAGAGCCCTGTGGCTCCGAAAAGGCCGGGATGGGACTTATGGGAGCTACGCGACCACTATTCCCGTCCAAGAGGGGAATGATGAGGAGTCTGATGATGAGGAGGAGCCCCAGCGGGAGCAAGGGGCCGGGACGTCCTCAGCTGGAGGCCGTCGCGCGTGGCAGACCGAGATGCTGGAGACTATGCAGGGCATGTCATCCTCGATGGCTGGATTGGATTTGAGAATGGCAGGATTGAGCACTGAGATGACGGGATTGAGGGCCGACATGGGAGCTCAGCGGACGTGGATGGAGCAAACGTGGATGGAGCTCAACTTTGACTTGAGATTGAACTTATGACGAGGCATAAACATGATTGAACCGTTTGAGCTTATGATTGGGCGGAATAACTTGAAATTGATGCATGCTTTAGGTCGAACAAATTTGGCATTTGATGTCATGTTATATTAATGCTTAGAACTCGAAACTTTTAACTTGTGAGATTTTGAGCCTGATGAGTACATTCTATCTCATTTTTGATTGTTTGAGAGAGGCGAGGCAAAAGTGGAATGAGTAGAGTCTGTCGATGCCACTTAGTTTAACATGTACATTGAACTAGAAAATGATTTTAGGCCATTCCTTCTTAGTACTTACCTTTGATATTGTTGGAGAATAAGGTGGAAATATGATTACCCTAGCCCTTGTTTCAGAGCCACTTTGAGCCTTGAATTCTTTCACGTTGTACTTAGGAACAAGTTGTGGGTTGGGAGAAGATGAGATAAGAAGAAGTGAATGTGTTGTATGTAAGGTGAAAAGTGGATTGTGTTGTGAATGAAAAGAAAATGAGGAAAAGAAAAGAAAATGATAAAAATAAAAAGAAAAGTAGATGGCAAGTTGAATGCATATGTAGTGATGAAAAGATGAGAACTTGTCGGGTTATGGAATAAGAGTATGCACTTTGATATTGAGGGGTTGATCGGTTGAATGTTGGCAAGTTGAATGCATATGTAGTGATGAAAGATGAGAACTTGTCGGGTTATGGAATAAGAGTAGGCACTTTGATATTGCGGGGTTGATTGGTTGAATGTTGAGAAGAGGGTTGAATGAATGAGCCACTTTTGCCTAAAACACCCTACCTGTTAGTCAGCCACGTTACAACCTGATAAAGTCCTATTTGATTCTAGAACAATGTACTAATGTGAACAAAGGTGGCAGAGATGAACGATATGAATGAAACTTGTGCACTTGTGTTTGAGTGAAAGAAAGAAAATTAACCTGATACAGTTGAGTATGAGTGTTACTCCTTATATAATCACATGCCGGTAAGGTTGAGTTCTTTGCATTAATCTAAACATGGTAGATAATGAAAACTTTGTGAGAATGAAGTATGCATTGATGGATAGTGGTGAGCTGTGAAGCATTGCACCAAGCGAATGAAAATCTAGTTTTTGTTTTTGATTGAGGACAATCAAAGGTTTAAGTTTGGGGGGTTTGATATGTGCGTAATTTGCATGATTTTTGGGGTTTGAATTGAATGAATTCATGAGGATTAAGTACACAAATCACACACATATCTCTTCTTTTCATTGATTTTCCTTCACTTGGTGTTCGTGAGTTGTTTTGAGTGTGCAGGGCATGAAAAAGGGTTGGAAATTGGAGTTTTGGAGCTAAATTGAGGCCAAGGGCGAAGCAAATCCCGTTAGGGACACACACCTCCCGCTCGGGACAGGAAAAGCATGAAATTGCCGAAAAGTCGAAGCCGGTCCCGTTCGGGACGGCTTGGTCCCGCTCGGGACCCTTGCTCGGGAGGCTCCAGTGCGTTCGGGATACGTCATTTAGGCGTGAATTCGAGAGATGGTGTGAGAAGTCGTAGCAGATCCCGCTCGGGACCACGTCGTCCCGCTCGGGATCGGTCGGGAATTTTGGGCGATAAGTTCATTTCATCCCTCTCGGGATGGAACTTTACAAAGGAGGATCCCGCTCGGGATCAGAAGGCCTGAAGCTGCGGGTTTCACAACTATAAAAGGCTAAGGGATTTTACAAAGTAAGGGTTCGACTTTTGAAAATCCTAGAGAGACTAAGGCACGATTAGAGGCGATTTTCACTTCCCGAAAGCTGGAAATTGAAGGTGGAAGGAAGGATTAGGAGCTAGATTGAAGATTCATCATTAAAATCCTAAGCTTTCTTGTTCTCCTTTCTCTTATATGTTCTACTTTGTGGTTTTGATAGTTTTCATTGTATTCATGAGTGGCTAAACTCATAGTTGAGGATTTGGATGTGATTGGGACGATTTGAATATTGTTTGGATTTGAATTATTGAAGTTTTCAAGGTTTTGATTATCATTGTGGATTTAATTTGTGTTCCTTTCATGATTGATCACCATGTGTTGGAAAGTATGCCTCAATGAACTAACTTGATAGGTTTGTGAATTAGAGGGGATTGCAATAATAATTGGGTATTGTTTCACTTAGAAGATAGGTGAATTGATATCTAGGTCATTGTGTTCTTGAGCTTTTGGGAGTTAATTGAAATCAACATATCTAGACTTAGGTTGAGATTGAAATTAATCGACTGTTATTGCACCGGTATTAAGGGTTGTAACTAGAATTTGACGAACCGACCCATTCTACCTATTGAAATTGGTTAGTAAAGTTGACAAATCCGAACATATTCATTTTCCACCCCAATCCATCCTATATTCCTCAACAGTTCTCTTTTGGATTTTATTTAGTTGAATTGAATTTTACTTAATTGCTTTTAATTGAAAGTGAATGCTAGATAGTTTAGAGTTTGATATTCAAAGTTATTTTATCGCATCTAGATATTGAGTTCCAAAATCAGTCCCTTTTACTTAAACAACGGGCGAATTGAGTCTTCGTGTTCGATAATTTTTACTTGATAAAAATACTGCATCAAATGTCTCAACCATTTAGGTCTATGAAGTTTACTCACTTTGATTGGTTGGACGAGTGACTCATGATAGGACATTGCAGCGACTGGCAAGTCTGTAAGCTAGAAGTCTTCTGGCACAATCTGAATCTCTAAAACTGGTTCTTGATCTGGAACTAGTCCTTCTTTAGGTCGTGCATCTTCAGCTTCTGACTCTTCATGAACTAGCATGATGACATCATCAGCTTGTTGATCTCCAGATCCAGCTTTGTCAACTCCTAACTCGTTCGTTAGGTCTTCATGATCTGCTAATTCCTCTGTCTCTGAAACTTTTTTCTGCAAGCTCTTCTTCTTCAAGCTCGAAAACTTCAGGTTGGGTTCCCTCTTGATTTATGTCGTTATTTAGAGAAATGAAATTCAAATCCTCAACAAGTTCAATAGCATCACCGGCCCTCTCAGTTGTTTCAACACCAACTGAGGAAAGTGGTTGTGTAGAAGCTTTATTTGTGGATCTAGCCAGAGCAATTTGTTTAAGATCAAAATTCTCTAAGCCCAATTGTTCATCGACATCAATGATCTCATGAAACATTTCAGCTAGTTCTTTCATGGTCCTCGCACTAAAGTAGCTTCATAAAAAATAGCATTGCATGTTATTTCCACAAGTCCGGTAGTCTTGTTGGGTACTTTGCAACCCTTGTGAGAGGGGTGTGATAAAGCTGTAAAATACAGCAGCAAATAAATTTATAATAACCCGAAGGCTAGTCGAACCCACAGGGATAGTGCAACGAAGTCATCTCATGTACTGGCATAGTTTATCAATTCTTTGTTTGAGTTAATCCAAATTTGAATAGGGTTTTGTTTTCAAAACAGAAAAATAACTTGAGAATAAAATTCAATAATAAAAAGCACAGATTCTAGGGAAATCAACCAATCCAATCCAACATGCATAAACAATCAATCCAAACCCAAAATAATTATTAAGGTGGGAAATCTGTTAAATTGGAATTAATTCATTTGTTGGACAATTAAAACCTAGATTACTAGAAAGTGAATTTTACCTCTCGGTCTCAAGAACACAAACTAGTCAATCTCAATAAAGATACAGATTTGAAAACCCTACAACTGATTCTTCCTTTTGAGACAGAAAACAGTTGTATCAAAATTCTATTTACCTATTATTAATTATCTCCTCTCGGTCTCAAATTAATAACTATAAACCTAATCCAATTTTCATCTCTCGACCCTTCAATTGAAAATAGATTTTAAAATCAAAACCATAGAATTTGAACCAATTAATTAGGGTTTAGAATTAATTGAATTAACACATGCCAAAAAAGATGGAGAAACCCTAGAACCTGTTAAGGGTTCTAGCCTAACATAATTGAAATAAACATTGCAATAAATATAAATAAGCTTACTTGAATCATTAAAGAAATAGGAACTTTGAATGTCTTGAAAAACTCCAAAGCTCAATTATTCTAAGTGTAACAAGGCATAAAAGAAGTACAAAAACCAGTCTAATTTTCGTGCAGTTGAGTTCTTATTTATAGAGGGGGAAGAAAGACCTAATTGGGTATTGGGTTAAAATAGCAAAAACTGCCAAAACATGCCAAAAATAGCCTTCTCGGACATCTGTGTCGATCGACAGGCAGGCTGTCGATTGACACAACCTTCAAAATCGAAATCCGGGCTGAATTTGTGACGTTTCTGAAATTTTGACCTCTGTTTCGATCGACACAAATCCTGTTGATCGACACAGAAATATCTGTCTGTGCAGTCTCACGGTTTTGGTCATAACTTCCTCTCTCGAACTCTGATTGACCCGATTCTAGTTGCGTTGGAAAGATAACTCGAAGATCTTTCAAATTCTATGCTCCATTAGCTCAGATTCCATCTGTGGAAGAATTTGTGACTGTTTCTTTGAACATCTGCTGCTTTCGGTACGAGTTTCTAATGAATTTGGCCTAAAACCTGCAAAAATCACCCATCAAAGGCATAACACCCTCCAAAGTAGACTCATGCACAGAAATAAGTAAAAACATAACATAAAGCACTTGAAACAATGGAGAAAAATATAGATAAGTGAGTATAAATATGAGCTTATCAGAGGGGTGTCCATATCCAAGTAAAACACCCCCATCAGCTTTGGAAGAAAAAATTATTCAACTTCAACTTCCCATTATTGTGAATATAACATGGTGAACCAAAAGCACGAAGATGAGCTAAGAAAGGCTTACGACCATGATAAGCTTCGTAGGGGGTTTTGTGTACATGAATATTAAGTCCGCTTTTGTTATGCGTATAGCAAGTTATGATTACAACTTCTCCCCAATAGTGCTCACCTAAACTAGTTTCTGCCAATAAGGTCCTCACGACCTCCTTGAGAGTCCAATTTCTTCATTCTCGTGTCGTATCCTGACTTCGATGTAGAAATCCATCAGAAGCCCATTATGGAACTCATTTCTATTATCTGACTTGATCCTCTTCACTGTGACTCCTCTGTCATTTTGAACAAGCATAACCAGCTCGGGTAGTACAAGTTTTGCTTCATCCTTGGTCTTGAGAAGCTTTACCCATGTATATCTCGAATAGTCTTCTACAACTACAAGAGAGTATATTTTTCCTCCAGCGGTGGGTGGAGTCACTGGTCCTAATAGGTCCATGTGCAACACCTCTAGTATTTGCTCTTTTCTTGCACTTACTGTCTTGTTTTTTAATGAAGCTTTGGCCTGCTTTCCCAGTTGGCGTGCTCTGCAGATGTTTTCTTTTTCTTGAAGATTCCCTTTAGTAGACCTGTTACCAGCTCGTGCTTGACCAAATGATTGATAGTCTTAAAATTTAGATGGTTCATCCTCTTGTACCACAACTAGTTTATCTCACTTGAGCTAGTTGCCACAAAACATGAGCTTGTATGTCCACTCTACCAGTCTACCATGTATAATCCACCTTTCCTTACGCCTGTGAGCTTAATTTCTTCTGAATCTACATCTTGGATTTGATATTCTAACTCGGCAAAGGAAACAACAAAACTATTTTAACTAAGCTAGTCGATGCTTAGAAGATCATGTTTTAGGTTGGTGACAAGAGATACATTCTTGATGATGATTCCATTTTTTCCAATGCATCCCTTCCCTATCACTCTTCCTTTAGAATTGTCACCAAACAAGACTGTTGGTCCTCTGACCATTATGAGATCTGACAGTAGATCTCTTTCTCTAGTCATGTGCGCAGAGCACCCACTATCTAGTATCCACACGCTCTTCTGTTCTTGAGGTTGGTCTGTCGATACCTGTTCCTACAAAACATAGATATTTTAGGTCCACTAATAACTTCGGGTCCTACAGGATTAGTGTGTTGGACACTTTGGGAATCCAAACTTGAGTAACTCTTAAAGCAGGTAGCTTTTCAATGTTTTTTCCTGCCACCTTTCTCTTCCTTCTCATATAGTTTTGATTGAGAAATTGCGAGAGTGTGTGAAGTCCTTTTGGAAATGGATTTCCTGATTGGACCTCAGAACACTGGTTCCAGATGTGGGTAAAAACCGTGTGATTGTTGACCACAATAGTTAGCCTTCCTCGCCTTTGAAAATAAATCTTATTTGGCTCAAGCCTCAAGTAGACGTCCCCCCCTACCTGGTATATTCCTCATCTCACATTTTGTATGAGATTTGGTTCTCTCATTATATGAATAACCAGGTTGGCTGTTTGACTTTTGCCTAGTTGAAGCTGGTTGCTTCGTCAAACCGAATGTTGAAATTGGCTTCCTCACAGTAGGATCATACTACTTAACTAGTTTCTTGGGCGGAACTAGCTTTCTCTCAGTTTTTTATTTGACCAGTTTAGGAATATACCGTCTTACCAGTTTTCCCTGATGAACTGGCCTCCATATCATTTTCTGATTAGCCTGTTTGGGGTTATTGGAAGTCCAACATTTAGCTTTTCCAACAGAAGCTTGGATATTTTTGGCTACCTCTTCACCCTTCAATCTTGACTGATCACTGGAATTTTCTTTGATGAAATATTTTTCTTTCTGCCAGTGTCAATTTCTGAGGAAGCTGTAGAATTGCTCAAATCATTTTCTTTAAAACCTAGACCCATTTTATCCTTTGGGTCTCTTTGAATGAAAAGCACTTCTTCAGTTATCTTGAGCTTTTTACAAAGGAACATTTACATGGTTCCTGCTCAAGGTTTTTCCTATTTAGGGAATCAACCTCCATCGTAAGATGTTCAAAATTATTTAAAAGGTTGGAGTGTTCTTTCCTAAGTTTGGCCAGTTCCTCGTTGGCAAACCGAAACTTGTTAATCTCATTGGTCAAAACTAAAATTTTACTTTCAGTGAGGAATTTTCAGCGGCTTAAACATTTTTTAGTTCATAAAACCTCAAAAACTCTTTAGAAATGAGATCGAGGGAAACATCTTCTGAATCAGAGCAATACGATTCAGAGTCCTTGTATGCATGCAGAAAAAATGGAATCTGGTAGAGAGTCAGTTACCTCATCACCAATTGCGGTTAGGGTCATCCCAACTATTGTGTCGTTGTTGTTTTCTTCCTCTATTGTAACTAGAAATACTAGCATCACTTCTTCCTCCGACTCGTCATCTGGTGTGATATATCCATCATCATTGTTGGGGATGTCTGGAACCTCTGTTCTTAACAACATCGCCTTGGAAACAGCCTTTGAAGCTCTTCGCTTAGAAATCTTTTTAAGCCTTTCTCTCACCTCTTTGTCCACACATGGACATTCAAACTTGCGGTGATCTGGAGAGTTGCATTAGAAGCAAGATCGAGGTGATCTCTTCACGAATCTCTTGTCTTCGAATTGAGGAACATTCATCTTGGCATTTACTTTCTACTGGAGCTTTGTCAGTTTCCTCGTCTGTTCTTCAAGCTCTTTCCTTCCTTCTGGTAGGAGGTTGATGGTGCCTCCTTTACCAAGGCTGACCAGCTGGTCTGTCAGTTTGGAACTACTTTCTTGGTCTCCATTTAGCACCTTTCTTGAAAAAATATGCTGCATCTTTGGTGTAGTGGGTTGGTGAACTAGCCACTCGAACATCTTCATTTTTATTCACTATTTGAATATCCCACTCATGAGCTTGGAGTTGTAGATCTTGGAGAGATCTTTCTCATTCAAGCTGGTTGTCTTCACGAACAAGTCCTCCTTTGGCATTTTGGATAGAATTTTTGCATTGAGATTTGTGGTTGAGTATACTTTGTCCAATGCCTTGAGTTCGCTCGTGATCGTATTAAATCTTGCCTCCAAGGATTTGACGCTTTCTCCGAGAAGCATTTGGAAAGATTCATACTTGTCGGTGCATACTTGGAGCTTTTTTTGCTTCATTTGTTTTATTTCTTGACACAAGCCTCTAAGGTAGTCGTATACTTCCTTGGCATTGTCGAATTGTATGACTTCATCGACAAGTGCCTCAGGTAGAGCTGAGAAGATCAACTCATGAGCAATATAGTCTAGGTGGGGTTGTCATTTATCCTCCAATGACTATTCACCGTAGGGCTTCTCGATCATCTCTGAGTCATCTTCATCTTTGATCCAAGTTTTGACTTTCATGAGATTTATTGGTCCATGCTCGATGATGTCAACCATATCTGGATGTATAGTCTTCAGTTGGATGGTAGACCTCTTCTTCCAAATGGTAAACTTCTCCGTCGAGTAAGAAGATAGATTTGAAATATTCATCGTGAATATATAACTTGCTCACTAGACAAAAGAAATAGTGCAAGGAAATGGATCTGGTCCTTGGTGACTCAAAGCAACTCAGTCTGTAAAGATCGACCCACTTTGATACCACTTGTTGGTCCCGAGATCAGAGTAAGTACAATGTGTAGCAAAAAATTTTAAATCTAACTTGCACTCACAAACTGGTGGTTTTTGACCAGTTTGTGTTTGTGAAAATAGTTTGTCAACGAGTAGGGATTTGAGTGTTCAGTTCGAATATACTTCAACACTGGAATGTGTTGAAGAGAAAAAACCCTTGTAGAAAAGTAAAAGCAGTAAAGAATAAGGATTTATTGAGATTTGAACAACATGTCCTATGTCCTCTCTTTTGACCGTGGTCTAAAAATCCACTAAGCCTCCGTTGCATAATGGTCTTGCGATCTATCGCTAGCTGGTAGATGCTAGTGTCTACCAGTCCACTAGCTCACCCATCCAAGTCTTCGGTTCCTTTGGCTTTGCAGACTTGGAGTGTGGGCACACCACACAAACTTCTCCTCCGGATGTTGAGAGCTTTATAGTTCCTCCCAATCTGGTTGGCTAGACACCCAAAATAATCACTGTTGGGGATGTGCAATAACTGGTGTATTCATTCTGGAGAAAAAGAACACTAATAAGGTAACTCAATCTTAGAAGCTACAAGTCTCGTGTTCAAGAGATGACACAGGGTAGGCTGAGAGTTTGCTTTGATGATAGAAAATGCTTCGAGTTTTCACTTGCGCAGAGTGTTGTTGCTATTTTCACGTTTATATTTCTATCACTCTTAATACTTCGTCTATTTATAGGCAAAGTAGAAGCATTTCAAATTTGTAGCCATTTAGAGACATTTGAGCATCGTCCAATCTGTGCGTCTCTTTTCTGATGGGAGCAGGACGCTTTTCCTAAAGTCCTACACCTGCTACATCCTTTTTGACACAGGATGTCCACACTATCCTTTTGTGTTTGAACGACTTTTCCAGTCTGATGAATCTAAACTAGTTCGTGTTTCATCAGTCTTTAAATCTCTATTCTTAAAGACTGATCTTTATGATTACTCCTACTTATTCTCTGTCTCTTCGTGTGATTTGAAACTGAGCTTGTAAACTGGTGATGATCCAGGCTAGTGTCTTCGATCAATTTCTCTTAGTCATTAGCTTCAAATTGGAAGTTGGTCTCTTCTTTTTCTTCACACGATCCAAACTAGGGTTTTGGATTTTCACCCAGTTTGTCTTGATCAACTTTGTTAGTTCCATTACAACTCGATATATATCATAACAGGGCATAAAAATTTTTGCAAACTAAGGTAATCTAAAGACAATTCTAACTTGGTGGTTTCTATACATTCTTTTGATACATCAAAACAACAGTGAGGTAGGAATACTCAGATGAAGAGAAAGAAAATGGATCAAGCAACATGCAATGAAGCGTAGTTAGGATCTCACTTTGAGTTTAAAGTGATGAACAACGTCATGGAATATGAATTTCTAATTGGTGGACTACAATTGGTGAGGGAGCTTAAAATAAAGAAGTTAAAGGTATGATCCAATTCACTCTCAATAGGAATACCTGTCTAGTGATATGTGTGTGAAATTTGCATAAATATATGCTTGTCTATTTCGATTTTAACTGGTTTTACATAGATTTCACCCACATTTCATGTCTTTACGTGTGATTTCACTTCACTTGGTCGGTATGAGTGTTGAATGTGTATAGGTGAAGAAAAAAAGGAAAAAACAACATTTTGGATCAAAATTGTCAAGTATTTTAAAGAAAAATTTCAACCAAAATTCATCTTATATATGAAGGATTATGGTCAAACCATGTGCTGCAGAAGATGGAATTTTTAGAGAAGAATTTTGAATAAAATATTCCCTGTGTTTGAAGGATTTCGGTCGAAATCCTGCATGTTGAGACAACGGTTACAGAGCCAAAGTTTGGGCAAAATCAGAGAAGGCTAAATTGCCTTTTGATCAAAATACGGATCATTTAAAGTGCGAGTTCTGAGATTTAAAGGTGGAAAAGGGAGAAAACACACATTAGGTAAGAGATAACTTCCAATAGATATAGAGAAGATTTCCACACGAGATTGGAGAAGTTTAAAACTAATCTGGGAAATCTAGAGCTCAAATTAAAGATCTAGAGTTTGGAATTGAAGATTCATATTTCTCAACTTTAGAACTAAATAGTTTGGTTATGATTCTCTTATTTCCAATGATAATGTTGATCAAAATAGGTATGTACACCAAACTCAATTTGGAGATTTAGGGGAAATTGATTGTATTTGATATAATGAATATGATTTTATTGATTTCTACCTATTTTCTATGGTAATTGCGTAGTTAAATGTTGAGATCTCATTTTATGCATGATTGATCTTCACGTGTTTAATTCATTGTCAATTGATTAGTAGCCTTGAAATATGATTGATTGATGTGATTTTAACATGTATATGTATTAAATCTGTACCTAGGAGCGAAGGATTTGCATATTGGATAAGGATTCAAGATCTATTTAGAGTTGCCCTAGATCTAAATTATAGTTGATCGAAATCTTAGGTAAACAACGATATCATCACCAGTCCTAAGAGTTTTTACCACTTATTGATTGAATCAACCACTGCATAGTAGAATTACATTGATTTGTAGAGTTAATTATATCATCCTTACATTAATTAAGTCAACGAACCTATATCCCATCTATCTACAATTCTTGAACATCATTTTTTTTATCTCTCTATTTGGTTTATTATCTGATTTTTCCTAGTTGATAATTTATCACCTCAAAGTTTGAATCATGTTTGTATTGAAAATCAAAGTGGTTAGTAGTAAATTTATGGGCAAATTGAGCTTTCTGCGTTAGATAATTTTACTTGCTCTTTCTCAATCTTGATTAAGTATGAATTGTGAAAATAATTCATTTCCAAAGTTTTGGCATCGTTGCCGGGGAATTCGTTAGTAGGTTGCAAATTTGATATTGACATAACTTTAATAATAGTAGTCTAAATATTTGTAGCTAACTAATTTGATGGTTATGATTGTAGGTTTTGTATAATCATACGAGCTAAGGTTCGTAGGTCTGAGGATTCAAAGAAACAAGGGGAATTAGAAGGAGAATTGGGAGTAGAGATGGAGAATCCACTGAGAGTTGATCTAGATACGTTCGAAAATGTGCAGAGACAGTTGGCGGAGAGGCAAGCCAACATGAAAGGGAGATCAACCCCCAAGGAGGCCATAACAAAATCTATTCTAGCCTAGAGAGGAGGATATAAGCGGAGGATTCTGAATGGGGTCAATGCTACACACTTTGAGATAAAAGCCCCAATTGGTCCAGATTATTCAAAGCAGTCAAACAGAGGTAATCCCACCGATGATCTGAATTCTCACATTACAAGGTTCTTGGAGATCACCGATACAATCAAAATCAACCGAGTGCCGCAAGATCACATAAGGATGAGGTTATTCTCATTCTCACTTAGGGATGGAGCAAAGAACTGGTTCAATGGTTTGGATAAAGGGAGTGTCACCTCATGGGATCAACTCCGGAAATAATTTTTATTGAATTTCTTTCCACCAAGTTTGACATTGAAGAGAAGGGCTGAAATTACATCATTTAGACAAAAGAATGATGAGCCACTCTATGAAGGTTGAGACCGATTCTTGGACTTGTTGAGGAAGTGTCCATGCCAAGGGATTGACAAAGACATAACTAATTTGTCAATTCTATGGTAGTTTGAACTATGACACTAAGATTATTATGGATGCTTCTTCTAGATGAGCTTTCCTTGAGCAAGAGGAACATTAAGCGTTAAAGACAACTAAAAAGATGTTTGAAAACAACTATCATTAGCTGAGGGAAAGGAAAGAGTACCAAGCTATGAAGAGTGTGGGGGAATCAAGTGAACAAGACACTCTGAAAAGTCAAATGGTAATTATGAAAAAACAAATTGACCTTTTAATGTTGAATAATGGAAAGAATGAGGAGGTTAATGTGGCTGTAAAGGAATAAGGTTTTCCTGGGGACATCAATTTTATCAATCAATGAAACTATTTGAATAACTGAAGAGAGTACAAAACCCAAATAAATATGTATTACCACCTGAGCAACCGCTAACATCTGAACTTCTCATATGCGAACCCTAATAATACATTAAATCCACCTCCTGAGTTTACACATCATGAGGATTATGGACATCAAGGGTATTCGGTGGGAGAGTTAGTAGTAGTAATCACCATGGTGGTAATGACATGAGGAGGACTTCAAGTGAAGAGATTGGGAAGAAATTTGAGAAGTATGATAGAATCTTTGCCGAGATACACTTGCAAATATCCATCATTGATTTGCAAGTAAGTGGGAAACACTAAGTGGGTAAATTTTCAAGCGACACGAAGGTTAGGCTGAGATAAGATTATAATGCTATCACCACTAGAAGTGGTAAGTCTTATGAGGGGCCGATAAAAGATACACATGATGGTGAGTTGAAGTAAGTGACAATGAAGAAGAGGGTAGAATCTCGAGATGAAGAGAAAATGATTCCTCAAGAGAAGAAGGAAGAAAGAGTTGAGAAGTCTATGGGGGATGAACCTAAGAAGGAGGTATCCATGACTTATCCACAAATGTTCGATGAAAGAAAGAAGAACATGAAGTTTTTTCAATTTCTTGAGCATTTTAGCAAGATCAACACCAACTTGCCATTGTTGGAGGCTTTATAAGAGATCCTATGGGTACACGAAGATGTTGAAATACATGTTTTCCCAAAAGAGAAAATATGGTATTGGGGAGTATGAAGTGATTAATATTTTTGAAGAATGTAGTGTCGTTCATCCAAAAGAAAATTCCCTTCAAGAGTGTTAGGAACTAAGTTTTAGTTCCCTCCTTATTTTGATGTTTTGATATGTCAAAAACTCATTTTAGCACTATTGTTAGAGTTTCATATTGTAATCCTTGTATAGGATTAATTGAGTTGTAATAGAACTTAGGTGCTAAAGACCGAGCATCGGGAATGCTCGAGAATTGAAGAAGTGTTCGTGCAAGAAACATAGTTTCACCAAGTATGGCCAAGGGTATACTAAGTTTGGGTACTCAGTATAAGTGGCTTGCCATACTGACTTATGAGAAGTCAGTATGAGGCTTGTCATGCTGACTAGGGAAGTCAGTATGAGGGCTTGCCTTACTGATTAAGAAAGTTAGTATGAGGGCTTGCCATACTGATTAGGAAAGTCAGTATGAGGGTTTGTCATACTAACTATGGGAAGTCAGTATAGAAGTCTTTTTTAAGCCCGAGGAACACAAAGAACCAAGATCAGTCAGACTTAGATTCCTCGGACTGAAACTTAATCTGACACAAATTTAATGAAAAGTACACTGGCAGAGCAGAGCAGACCTATAACATGGGCTATAATTGGACGTTATTCTCTATGTCTCTAAAGACTAGATAAATGTTCTAAAGGGTGGATTTTCAAACACCTGAGTGCTCTCCTATAAATAGGAGTCAACCTCGACAGAAAGAGGTTACGAAGTTGGAAAAAGTAAATCCCCTAAAAATTAAGTCGTTACTCTGTCCAAGCTCTCTGATACTCCGTATTTCTATACACGAGACTTGAGTTCAAGACTCAAGTTATGTTTCCATGCTAATTGATTCATAGCACGCAACTAAGGTTAAAGCTAATGCTATCATCTTGGTGAATATAACTTTCTAAAGTTATATTCATAGTAATCATTGTTATACTCTGCAACATTGATTCTCACGGGCATATGCCAACCAACCACGTTCTGAGAAGAACAGTAAACATCCAACCACTAAGGAGAAGGCTGCGGGGTGCGTCCTCACTTCAACTTGAAGACTGAGTCGTACAAGAAGTTCCTAGGTGAGTGACCACAGCAGACCGAAGGACGGAGCACTGACAGGCTTTGCATAGATCATAAGGAGGCTTGCATTTATACTTAGTGATCTACCAGACCAAGTATCTGAAGAGTGGATGTAGGACTTTGATTTCGAACCACTATAAAATATCATGTGTTCTTTACTACTTTCGTTTAAGTTTTTGCATTGTTAGTTTCTTTAAATTTATTTATAAACCTTCAATACTTGTCCAAGTATTGAAGCGTATATCTTGTGAAACTTACTAAAGAACTATTCGACCTAAGCTTAATCATTTTGAAACCTTAAATTGAGTTCCAATTAATTTAGGAGAGCAAGTGCAACTCAATCTTACTTTCTGCTGCATATTACGTACTTTGATCTCGGGACCAGCAAAGAGGCAATATCCCGAGAGCTTTATAACCTCATGTATGATAAGGGGATTGGAGATTGGTCGTGCATTAAATTACTCTGGAGCGAGCATTAATTTGATGTCGTTTTCTATATTCAAAAAGTTGGAAATAGTGGAGATCAAGCCTCCAACAATAACTCTTAAATGGCGGATCGTTCTCTACCTAGTCCAAAGGGAATATTGGAGGACTTACTTCTCAAGGTCCCTAATTTCATCTTCCTTGTAAATGTTTTAGTGCTTGATATGGAATAGGATAGGGATGTGTCGTTGATTTAGGAAGGCCATTCATTTCCACCAGGGGAGCCTTATTTGGCATGAAAAACGGGTTGACTCTATAATTTGATGATCGAAAGATTACATTTTGCTTTCTTGATGCTATGAAGAGAAGTGAGGAGGATGAGAATAATGAGTCTTGCAATTTTATTGATGTGGTTTCGATACTATGTTGGTAGGAGGTGGAGCAAAGAAACCTCTTTAAGAGGTGTTTCATGAGTCCATCTACAAGAATGATGCTTACGATGACCTCGATGAGTCTTGTGATAAGATTTTGGACTAAGTGATGAGTTTGGAGAGCTTGGCGGAAGCGTCTAGAAAGAAAAACTCTTTGTCCTTGGAATTGAGAACAAAACAGGAAGAAATGGAAGCGAAGATGATAAAGAAGAATGAAAAGAAGGAGCACCGATTGTAGAATTTAAACAGTTACCGAACCACTTGAAATATTCTTTGTGGGAGAAAAAACCATATCTAGTGATTGTCTCTACTTTATTATCGAAGGTTGAGTTTAAGAGATTGCTAAAGGCCTTGATGACGCACTGTTCAGGGATTGGGTAGTAAATTCTTGATATCAAAGGAATAATCCTAGCCTTTTGTATGCATAAGATCATATTGGAGGTAAATTTCAAGCCCAAGAGACAACCTCAAAGGAGGCTAAACCCGAAGAAGCAAGGGGTGGTCAAAAACATTAACTATGCTACTAGAAATTATCACTTTTCTTTACCATTTATTGACCAAATGCTTGACCAAATGCAGGGCATTCACATTAGTGCTTCTTGGATGGGTACATGTGCTACAACTAGATCATGGTGGCACCGGAGGATCAACACAAGGCCGACTTCACATGCCCCAATGAAATCTTTGTCTATTAGTGAATGTCCTTTGAGCTTTTCAACACACTGATGACATTTCAAATGTGTATGATGGCAATCTTCCATGGCTTGATTGAGAATATAATGGAGGTATTCATGGATGACTTCTCTGTCTTTGGTTTAACATTTCATGAGTGCCTTAAAAAAATTGAATATTGTACTTAAGAGATGCGAGGTAACGAACCTTATGTTAAATTGGGAAAAATGTTATTCATGGTTTGGGAAGGTATAGTGTTTGGCCACAAGGTATCGACATTTGTTCTAGAAGCTGATAAGGCTAAGATTGTTGCTATGAACAATAGTCGGTACTTATGACGTTAAGGGGGCAAAAGCTTTTTAGGCCATGCAGGGTCTTATAGAAAATTATTCCAGATTTTTCAAAGCTAACAAAACCCTTGTGTGCTTGCTTCAAAAATATGTAACTTTCATTTTGATGAAGCTTGTGCTGATGCTTTTGAAAAGTTGAATCATGTTTTAGTTTCTGCACTTGTGCTTGTGACTCTCGATTGGGAAGATATTTTTGTGCTCATATGTGATACTAGTGATATGGCCATAGGAGTTATTTTAGGGCAAATGAGAGAGAAGATTTTCTATGTGATATCTTATGCTAGTTAGAGTTTGAATTCAATCTAATGCAATTACACTGTAGCTGAGAAGGAATTGCTAATGGTTGTGTATGGATATGCCAAGTTCCATTCTTATCTAGTAGGGATGAAGTCTATCATATACACCAACCATGCTTCAATTTGATACTTGTTTGCTAAGCCAAATGTAGAGCCTAGGTTGATTAGCTGGATTTTGTTCTTACGAGAATTTGACATGAAAGTGACGTTAAGGAAAGCTTATGAGAATGTTATTGCAGATCATTTGTGTAGGTTAAAGAGTCCTATGGTTGGTTATAACAAGGATGTTTTGATAAATGAATGTTTTCCTAATGAACATTTGATGATGATGATGATGATGATGATGGTGATGATGATGATGACGATGACGATGATGATGATACTCCGTGGTATGCTGATTTTTCAAGTTTTTTAGTTGCGGGAGTGACATCTCCTAATTTAGAACCACATCAGAGAAAAAAATTACTTAAAGATGTTTGGTTTTATTATTGTGAGGAAGCATTTTTGTTTTGGAGGTTTGTAAATGGTGTTAGGCGATGTGTGCATCAATATGAGTGGAGGATGATCATTGAAGAATGCCATGCCTCGGTGAGTGGTGGACACTTTGCAGCTGATTAAGCAGCTACTTTCAAGTGGTTTCTATTGGCCTTCTATATATTGTGATTGTGTTAAGTTTGTCAAACATATGATAGGTGTTAGAAAACTAAAATATAACTCGTAGGGATGAGATGCCCCAAAAAGTGTTCATAGATGTTAACTTATTTGATGTTAGGGGGATAGATTTTGTGGTACCTTTCCATCTTCTTGTGGTTATTGGTATGTTTTGCTTGTTGTTGACTATATATCTCACTGGGTTGAGGTTTGTGCTACATTGACTAATGGTGCTAAAGTTGTAATGAAGTTTTTGCAAATTCTTGAAGCTAGTTTTAGTGTACCTCGGGCTTTGATAAGTGATGGGGGAGCCACTTCTGTAACAAAATTGATGGAGAATCTTTTGTCTCCTTATGGAGTGAATCACCAAGTTACCACGACCTATCATCCTCAAGTTAATGGGAAAACAGAGTTAGTGAATAGGGAAATCAAGCAAATTTGGGAGAAGATTGTGATGTTTGGAAAGAATTGGTCCAAGAGCCTTTAAAATGTATTATAGACTCACCGAATGGCTTTCAAGATGCTAGCCGGTATGTCGCACTATCAACTTGGGTTTGGAAAGGTGTGTCATTTGCCAGTAGAAATTGAGCACAAGGCACATTGGGCCTTGAAAACTGTGAACTTGGATTGGAAGAAAGCTCAAGGTAATCGGGTGATGAACTTGAATGAGATGGAGGAGTTTCAAAATGAAGCCTATGAGAACTCCTAGATCTACAAGGAAAAGACCAAGGAGTTACATGACTTACACATCTGGAAGAAGAAATTCTACCTAAGTGATATAGTTCTTATATTCCTTTTATGTTTAAAGTTGATGTCGGGTAAGTTTTGTTGTCATTGGACAGAGCCTTACAAAGTGAGTGAAATTACCTTCTTTTTCTGAATTTGGTAAGTGTTCAATGAATTGAATGGTTGTTCCCATTTTCCGCCAACTAGGCTTCCTCTACTAGATCCCAAAATTACTTTATTCTGCTGCATTTGATGACATGACAAGCCTCTTTCTTGGTTCAACAAGTGATCTTGCTTCGGTTTTTACCACCTCAACTCCAAAAATTGGTCTTTATTTTATTTAGTTGGTTAAACCCCTTTAGAATATTTTGCTCTAGCACATACATTATTTCTGAAATAGAGGTTATTTCTCACTCCTCACACTCTCTAATGACTGCCAAAGTTACAAATAAAACACAAGGTCAAACGCAAAAATGAGGGAAGTACTCTCGTATAAATGATTAAAAGTCTATAAATGTGAGAACAATAATAACTCATTTTAAGAGTTATCACAGGGACTTTCAGCCTCTGATATTGAATTTATGGGGTCTGGGGGCACTTTAGGGATGAGAATCTTTCTTGTAGCGACTCGGGAACTTTTCAGCACGAGGATGAAAATCCTTTTTCTAGGGATTCGGAATTTTTCAGTCCAGAAAATAAAATTGCGAGGTTTGTGTATCCCTCATATATGAAATTCCTTATTCTAGAAACTCAGGACTTTTCACTCCTGATGATGAAATTGTGGGGTTTGTGTATCCCTTAGGGATAAAGACGCATTTTTAGTGGTTTAGGGGCTTTTCAAACTCGAGGTTAAAATCTCAATATTTTTGTACCCCTTTAGCCATGAAGATCCCTTTTAGGTGATTTGATGACTTTTCAACCTTGATATTAATTTACGGGGTATGTGGAAACCTTAGGAATGAAAATCTTTTTCTAGCGACTCGAGGGCTTTTCACCCTTGAGGATGAACTTGCGAGATTTGTGTACCCCTTAGGGATAAAATAGTCGAGTTTGTATACTCCTTATGGATGAAAATCCTTTTTCTAATTACTTGGGAACATTTTAATTCTGAGGATAAAACTTAGAGGTTTTTGTACCCCTAAGGGATGATGCCCCCTTTTAGTGGTTCGAGGACTTTTGAGCCCCAAGGTTGAAATCGTGGGATTTCTGTACCCCTTCGGAGATGAAGACCCCTTAAGGTGAGGTGGGGAATTTTCAACCATACTATTAAATTTACGGGGTCTGTAGAACCTTATGGATGGAAATCATTTTCTCTAGCAACTTGGGGACTATTCAACCCCGAGGATAAACTTGCGAGGTTTGTGTACTCCTCTAAAATGAAGATCCGTTTTTAGTGGTTTAGGGGCTTTTCATCCCGAGTATGAAATTCAGAATTTGTGGACTCATTACGGACGAAAATCCTTTTCCTAATAACTCAAGGACTTTTCATCAACGAAGATGAAATTGCATGATTCTTGTACCCCTTAGGAATGAAACTCCTTTTCTAGCAACTCAGGGACTTTTTAGCCCCGAGGATGGAATTACAGATTTTGTGTACTATTTAAGAATGAAGACATTTTTTAGTTGTTCGGTGGTTTTCAATCCCAAGGTTGACATCACGAGGTTTGTGTACCCCTTCAGGGATGAAGATACCTTTTGGTGAATTTGGGTCTTTTAGCCCGAAATCAAACTTACGGGGTCTGTGGGCCCCTTTGGGATGGTAATCCCTTTTCTGGTTGCTCGATGCTCATTAGCCCAAGAGCAAAATTGTGGGGTTTGTGTACCCTTTAGGAATGAAGATCTATTTTTAGTAATTCAGGGACTTTTCACCCTCGATACGGAAAACTTTGGGAACAAGTTTTATGCTAGCGGTCTGGCAGAAGATCAGAATTGATTTGATTGACTCATTTTCTCTCTTGACCATTAATTTTATCAAAGCATGTTAGGTTTTTGCGACGCATGTCGTCGGACGCTTCATACACTTATAAGTGCAATCATCTAATGATTTTTTTGATTTTACTCTTTCTCTTTCTATACTATCCAATTTTTCAGAGCTCATCCCTCCTGGAGTTTCAAACCAATTTTGGTAGCTCCTTCTTTACAGTTAGAATTCCTAACCTTTTCTTCCATAGCTTCTTCTAGTTATTCTCGCCATGTGATCCCTTCAGGAATCTTAGGTGCTCAAGTAGGGGATTATGTGAGTACTATTGATCCCGATAGACTAAGGGATAATATTGGGGGAACGATGGTGGAAGAGGACCTTTCGTATAGGGCTCCGAAGAGTACAAAGAGAAGCATCTTTTCTCCTAAGGGGTACATTATTTTCTACACTTGTCCAATGAAAAGTTGGGTGGGTTCTCCGCAGCACCCATTTTTTGTTGATATTTTGAATTTGTATGGCATTTGCCCATTTCAGTTTCTCCCTACTCCTTGGATAACTTTGATTAATATTTTTTCCTCTTTATCGATTTGGGGTTAGGTGTGCCTTCCCTAAGAGCATGGGTATATATATATATATATATATATATATATATATATAGAGAGAGAGAGAGAGAGAAAGAGAGAGAGAGAGGTGTAATCATATCACAAGTGGTCTTTAGATGGGAGATGAGAATAAATCTGGGCCATTATTTTTATAGATTCAATGGTCCTGATTCTATGGTATAATTTATATTTGAATTTTATTTTATTATTAAATAATCACAACTAGGGTGTATTAGTAATTAATAAATCCATAATTTATTTTTTCCATAGTTGTTTCCTTAAATCTTTCATCCATGATTTGTAACCATAATTAAATATGTAAATTATTTTGAAATATTTGTTTTACATCTTTTGCAGACGACATCTACTCCAAATTATTTTGATCGTAATCTTCTTCCCTCTTAATTGATTCTCCAGCCCTCCTTCACGTCATTGCCGCCACCACCATCGACCGCACCGCCTGTCCACCCCATGTCGATGCCGGAGTTTCACTGGTAAGGATTCTCCCATCTCCATCAAATTGACTTCTCTCTCACGGCGGCGGATCCAGGCGCAGCGCACGACGGCAAAGAGGTCGAGAATGCAGATGAGAGTGCAAAGCTGAGAAGCGATAAATACTACGAAGTCGGATTCGAGTGTCTCCACCGACGGGGAGGGGTTATCTGAGGGAGAAGAGCTAGCGCCGCAGAGCTCTCGTGAACGGGCAGTCATGTAGATAGAGGAAGTGAATGATACTGCAAATACTGTGAATGCAGGGGTGTTTCTGCACTCCAAATTCTTAGTTCTATCTACGCTTTTTTTTGCTTTTGTTATTTATTTTCCAAATGTATTTTTAAATTGCATTATTTAAGCTTGAATATTTGTATATGATAAACTTGTATATTTGCATTATGTTACAATGATTGTTTCTATTTGTATAAGAATTTTAATTATTATATAATTTCCTTTTCATATGTAAGTTGCATTATATAAGCTTGTAAATATGTAATTATATACGCCTGTACATTTGCATTATCCTTCAAGAAATTATTAAGGTTTTAGAATATAGCTGTGTATTTTTCTGATGCAAGTTGCATTATATAAGCCTATAAATATGCATTATATAAGCCTGCAAATGTGTATTATATAAGCCTGCAAAGTTGAAGTATGTTTTGGTTTTACTGACGTAAGTTGCATCATATAAGCCTGTGAATATGCATTATATAAGTATGCAAAGTTGCATTTGATCGCGTATATTTTTAACCCGCGACTTAGCAAAGCTAATAATATAGCGGCAAATTAAATTATCGATCCCACGAGGAAAGGAACAACGAAAAATCCTAAGTACTAACTTAAGAGTTCTTAAAGTACTGGATAGGTAAAGTTAAAAATAAAGGGTTTTGAAATTTAATTATCTCAAGAAAACAATTTTGAAAATAAATTTACTTTGGAAAACCTAATGGATAAGAAGTACAGATTCTAGGCTTTTCTCCCTATCAAGTATGACATGCATAAACAAATTGATTATCTTCCAATTTTAATTCCTCTACACAGTGGAACATCAGAAAGCTATTATGAACTTCTTTGTTGGACAATTCATAAAGTAGATTAATTAATTATCTATCTCCTGTCGGTCTCAAGATTAATTAACTAACTCCTAAAGTTCTACGGATTTATTCCTACAATCTATTTCCTTCAGTTACGACAAGAAATCAAATTATATTGTGAAATCTCTTTCGATTGAAAACTATTACAGTTATGTCTCTAATTTCCA